>PVKC010000002.1:164392-203316 GCA_004027635.1 Crocidura indochinensis
ACTTTTTTTTTCACCCCCTTCTTCAGTGCAAGTTCCCCACCACCAATGTCCCAAATTTCCCTCCCTCCCAACCCACCCCCACCTGTACAAAGCTTCGGGTCAGGTAAAGAAATACAACCCAGTTTTTCGTTTTTCAGTATGTATTTAGTTAACCTAGATCTTTTATGGTTCCATATGAACTTTATAATTTATTGTTGTCATTTATTAAAAAATAATGTCTGAATTTGGATGGGAATTACATTGAATCTATATAGTACTTTAGGTAAGATATTGAACTTGATGATGTTAATTCTTTCTTCCCATGAACATGAAATATTCTTCCATTTCCTTAAGTCCTCTTAAATTTCTTTCTGAAGGGTTTTGAAGTTTACATGGTATAGGTCTTTCACTTCTCTTGTCAGTTTGATTCCTAGATACTTGGTATTTTTAGATACTATTTTAAATGAAATCGACTTCTTAATCTCTTTCTCCTCTGTTTTGTTATTTGTATAGAAAATGCTACTGTCTTTTGTGTATTAACTTTGTATCCAGCCACTTTACTATATTGGTTTATTGTTTCTAGAAGTTTTACTGTAGACTCTTTGGGGTTTTCTATGTATATAATCATAGCATCTGCAAACAGTGATAATTTGACTTTTTCTTTCCCTATTTGGATTCCTATGATTCCCGTATCTTTTCTGCTTTGTATTGCTAGGATTTCTACAAATATGTTGAATAAGAGCTTGCCTAGTTCCTGATGTTAGTGGATATGCTTTAGATTTTCATCATTAAGGACAATGTTAGCTGTGAGATTTTGATAGATATCTGTAACTATCCTGAAGAAGGTTCCTTCCAACCCTATTTTATTAAGTGTTTTCATGGGTATTGGATTTGTCAAATGCCTTCTCTGCGTAGATTGATATGATCATGTGATTTTTGTCTTTATTGTTGTTGATGTGATGAATGATGTTGACTGATTTGCATATGTTGAACCATCCTTGTATCCCTGGGATAAAACCCACTTGGTCATGCTGTATACTCTTTTTGATATATTGTTGGATTTGGTTTGCTAAGATTTTCTTGAGGATTTTTGCATTCATGTTCATTAGTGAGATTGGTCGATAGTTTTATTTCTTCATGGTGTCTTTGTCAGATTTGGGAATGAGTGTGATAAAAAGAGTTAGGGATGATTCCTGTCTTTTCAATATTTTGGAAGAGCTTGATGATCAATAGTAATAATTGTTTTTTGGAATGTTTGAAAAAATTCACCTGGAAAACAATCTGCTACGGAATTTGTTCTTGGGGAGTTTATTGTTGTTTTAATTTCTATAAATGTGATTGGCCTTTTTAGGCTTTCTATGTCCTCCTTATTAAGTCTCAGAAGATGATATTTTTCCAGAAATCTATCAATTTCTTCTAGGTTCTCTAACTTAAATGAGTCCAGATGTTTATCAGAAGTCTTCATGATGTCTTAGATTTCTTGAGGTTCTGTTATAATCTATCCCCTTTTATTTGAGATCCAATTTATTTGGTTATTTTCCCTTTTTTTCTTAGTGAGTCTTGTCATTGGTTTGTCTACCTTCTTTATTCTTTCGGAAAACCAACCTCTGATCTCTTTGATTATTTTAATTGTTGTTTATTTTAATATGTTTAATATGTTGTTTATTTCTGCTTTGTTTTTTGTTATTACTTGTCTTCTACCCGTGTTTGAGTTTCTTTGCTGCTGTTTCTCCAGGTTCTTATCATATCCCATTAAGCTGTTTATTTTGTCATTTTGCTCTTTCCTAACATACACCTATATTGCTAAGAATTTCCCCCTAATTCCTGCCTCTGTTGTGTTCTACAAATTTTAAAATTTTTTTCATTATAGTTCATCTCAAGGAATCTTTTTATTTCTTATTTGATTTACTCTTTGATACAGCTGTTGTTGAGCAGCATGTTGTTTAATCTCCAGGTGCTGGATTTTCTCCACACATTCTTTTTACAGTCAATCTTGATCTCTGTTGTATTGTGATCTGATAGACTGCTTCTTATAATCCTTATACTTGTGATTTTGTGCAAGTTAGATGTATATCCTAAGGCGTAGTCAACTCTGGAGAAGGTTCCATATGCATTTGAGAAGAATATGTATTCTTTTTTTTGAGGGTGGATAGTCCTGTATACGTCCATTTGTCCTAGTTCCTCTAGTTTCTCATTTAGGGCTTTTATGTCTTTGGTAGTTTTCTGCCTAGTGGATCTGTCTAGTGGTGATAGTGGTGTGATAGTACTATCAAATTTCTTTTCATATGTTTCTCAAGGTTTGTAAGCAGATGTCTTGCATATTTTTCTCTCTACATTTGGTGTTTAAATGGTGATCAGAGTTAGTACTTCTTGCTCTAATGTTCCCCTGATCAATAAATAAGTAGTGATCCTCTTTGTCTCTGAGCACTTTCTTGAGGTTAAATGCAATTTGGTGTAATATAAGATTGTTCCATCCTTTTGTTTTGTTTTGTTTTCCATTAACTTGAATAATGATTTTCATCCTTTTATTCTAAGCCTCTGTCTATCCTATTCTTTTAGGAGTGCTTCTTGCAGGAAGCAAATATCTAGTTTTTGTTTTCTGATTTAACCTTATACTCTGTCTTTAAACCGGAGAGTGTAGTCTGTTGGCATTTAAAGAGAATATTGACTGAGAAAGTTGTTACATAATTGTATTATGTAGATAGTTGTTTTTACAATATGTCATTTCACTGTCTTCTTGCTTAAATAGTTTCAAATGGGAAATCTGGTTTGATTTTTTTGTTTGTTTTGTTTTTAGGTCACACCCAGCAGCACATAAGGGTTACTCCTGGCTCTACACTCAAAAATTGCTCCTGGTTGGATCGGGGGACCATATGGGATGGTGGGATTAGAACCACTCTCCTTCTGCATGCAAGGCAAACTCCCTACCTCCATTCTATTTCTTTGGCTCCTGGTTTAATTCTTATATTCCTTCCTTTGTACTTTAGAGCTTCTATCTCCCTTATTGCTTTAAAGAATTCATCTTTCTCTTTGGTTTTAGCCATTCTGATTACTATATGTGTTGGTGTTGATCTATTAGGGTCTATTTTATTGGGAACTCTTTTCACCTTGTGGATTTATAGAGCTACCTCTTTCCAGAGGATGGGAAAATTTTCTGCTATTATATCCCTCACTACTTGTTCTTCCTCTATCCCTCTTTCCCCCCCTTCTGGTATTACTACAATTTGTAGATTATTTCTTTTGTCTTTGTTCATTAAATATGTCACATTATCTTCCAATGTTCTCTTTTTCATTTCTTTGTTGATTGATTGGTTGTTGTTGTTGTTGTTGTTGTTGTTGTCTTGTATTTTGTCCTCAAATTCATCCATGAGATTCTCTATGTGTCTAATTCTGCTAATGTGGCTTGCTAACATGTCTTTTAGTTCCCTCAGTTCCTTTGTATGGACTCTCTAATTCCCTGATAGAGTTCGTCTTTGATTTGGATGAATTATTCTTCTATGGATTTCTTGATTTTTTAAATTAGTGATTTTTTGAATTCCATTGCTAGGACATTAAATACTGATTTTAGGTTCTCATATATGAAGTTTGTATGTTTTGGAGGATTTGGGAATCTATTAGGATTTCCCTATATTTCCCCAGCTGCTGGTGTCTTTTTTATATTACCAATTGTTTTTTGTATGGGGTGGATTAGGGTGCTGAAATTTCAGGCTTGTTTTTTTTTTTAAGTGGTCTGTTTGGTTGTGTAAGAGGTGGTTGGAGATATATCTATTTTAGGGTTTATTTACTCAGGAAGCACATGTTTACCCAAGTATGGTAGAGGTGTTAGAATCTACTTAGTTATGTTTGGGGGCTATATATTTGCAAAGGGGGAAAAAGTTGGGCCTGCACTGCCTCAGACTGTCTGGTATAGTCTTAAGTGTCAGCTGAGTTTTCAGGGCAGCAAGGTTATAACCAGGGTGTGTTTGTACAGCCTCATAGTGGCTGAGGCACAGTTATGGTGTTGCCGATAAGTTCCTTCTCAAGCATGCCCTGGCAAGGTAGGATTTCTCCTTTCTGTTCCCTGGTTTCATCCAGGGAACAGAACTCTTAGAATCTGCAGGGACCTAGGCACCAAGATAGTGTCTCCTGCATGTTCCCTCCCTTGCCTTCCAGGGCAAATTTGGTTCCCATCTGTTCCCTGGATCCTGCACTCAGCTCTCCCGGTAGCTGAGATCTAGGTACCAAGATGGAGTCTCCCAATACTCCCTCCCTCCACTAATCTTTTTTATTTGTTTGTTTGTTTGGTTTTCATTTTTTGCTTCACACTCATTAGAAATTAGGACTTAATACTGGTTCTATACTCAGGGATCACTCCAGATAGCACTCAGAAGATACAGAAAGTGTTGAGGATAGAACCTTGGTAGGCTGTATGCTAGATAAGCACCTTATCTGCTGAACTCTCTAAAACGACTGATATTTTTTAAAGTTTAAATATCATAAATTTACAAATTTAAGATAATCTTAGAGTTAATTTTTGACAGTATAATTTATGGATATGCTCAGCAGCTGTCTACTAGATAGTTCTCTTTTCCCCCATGCTTCTTGATTATGAACAAAGAAACATTAACCTTTAAATCTATTAGAAATGTTTATTATTTATGGTTATGTTGCATTGGAATATGTAAAATGAGAGAGAGTTATAGATTGGTATTTGGAAAGCAACATTTTCATCTAACTTTTGTTCATTTATGCTTACATAAATTTTCTACCATCTTCCTGTTAATATTTGACCACAATGGCCACATAACTATATATAAAGGTTACTCTTTACATAAAAGGATTTCAATTGATTTTTCTTAACCAAAATCATCTTTATGTGTCAGAGCTACAATAAATTAATTACTTCATGGAATTAAACTTTAGGAAGAAAAAGACAAGTGGTTTCTGCCCTGACTGCTGTGTTTCACTAAACATGCTTATCACAACTTACAAAGATATGATAAAATTTGAGTAAAAGTTAAAAAAATTCAGAAAAAATATAATTGAAAATATCAAGCAAGAACTCATTATAAGGAAATCATCATAAGTAATGATAAATGTGCAAAGGAGAGAATATGATGACTTTTGAAGAAATATAAGAAAAAATTTCAAACACAATATTGAAAATAGGCAATTTTTTTCATTGTGCAAAGCACCCACAAACATTAAAGTCAATAAGGAAAGTATTCAGGTGTTAGCAGATATCAAGTTAAATATATTATAGAGACCACCACCACCACCACCACCAACAACAACAACAACAACAAATAATAGGAAATAAACTAATTTAAATAATGTAAAATGTGTGCTTCAAATCTAGGGCATTGAAGGTACTTCTAAGATACCAAAATATTACTTTTTACTCAGCATTATGCCTGTTGTCAATAGTTTTCAAGATTCTCTCAATTTTTTTCAGTTATTTCTCAAATGTTTTTCTACTTTCTACTGTACTGTGATAATGGTTCTTGGAAGCACAGAAAACAATCACATAAGTTATGTTTAAAGGATTTAGTGAATTTTGGGGTGGAGATTACATTTTATAGTTTCAACAAGTAGTATAGCCAAGTATAATGTTCCTGGTCAAGAGAGTATAGTTTACCCCAAAGTAGGTATAAGTGGGTAATAATTTGTTGAAGTCTAGTAGACATTATCACATTTTTCTAGGACCAGAGATTTAGTTCAGGAGTTGATGTGCTTGCCTTATACTGAGCCAACTCTGGTTAGAGTACTCAGAACTACGTATGGTTGCCTGACTATAGTCATGGGTCAATCCTAAGAACAGTCAAGAAAAGCTTCTAAGCACTGAGGTACACAGTCTACTTTTTTCTCTCCTTTCAAAATAGAATGATCATCCTACTATTTAAGGTATTTTTGCTTTGCATATGCTAAATTTTAACTGCTTGGACAATGTTTACCAAATAGAAACTTTAGAATGAAAATACCTTGCTTTGAAGGTTAAACAATAGTCAATATTATTGTGTCATTTTATCTTTTTTACCTTGCTTTAATAATATCAAAAGAAATGCATATTTGGGGCCCAGGAGATAGCATGGAGGTAAGGCATTTGCCTTTCATGCAAAAGGTCATCAGTTTGAATCCCGGTGCCCCATATGGTCCCCCGTGCCTGCCAGGAGCAATTTCTGAGCATGGAGCCAGGAATAACCCCTGAGCACTGCCAGGTGTGACCCAAAAACCAAAAAAAAAAAAAAAAAAAGAAATGCATATTCAGATAAGCACATATGGACACTTATAAATTCAGAAACTATAAGTATTTTTTGTTTGGTTTTGGTTTTGGACACACTCAGAAATAAGCAGGAGTTAGTCTTTGCTATGCCCAAAGGAAGTAATACTGGGGTTATTCCAGGGAACATATATGAGATGACAGGGATAGAACCAGGGCCAGTTGCGTGCAAGAAAATGCCCTACCTAATGTATTATCTCTTCTATTGTAAGATGACCAATGCATGCTTTGGCAGCACATAGACTAAAATTAGAACAATTCAAAGAATATTGTCATGACCCTGTTCTGAACCTTTTCATATTGTTGCAGGCTGGTTGCTCAGCTGCCCCACTGCCCATGATAACAAAGGACCCCTCAAGGGGGACAGAAGCAGACAGTGAAGGGGACAGAGCTGAAGACTCTGAGCAATGTTCCAGAGGCCAAGATCCACCTGACCTTTCGTCTACCTTTCTGCTTTTTGTGAGAGGTCCAGGCCCCTCAACCTGTAGCAGCTTATTGGGATCACTGATGTGGTAGATGACAAAGAAAAAACTTCACTGGAGGCAGACCAACATCAGGGAGACAAGTGAGTGCCACCCCCATACAGATTACGATTAGATACTGAAAGCCTTTCTGTCCCAGGCTACCACAGTAGTAGGATAAAATGGAGGACAAGATGGTCAGTTTAAGCCCAGCAGAAACCAAACTGAGTAGAAGCAGCTATCAGAGCTGCTATAAAAGCTCCTGTAGCTTTATTCTAGCTTAATATCTTGATGCTATTTGCATCAGTCAAAATATTGCTGGTTAAACTGTGTGTTTTACCTGGATATATCTTAATACTACTTTTTTGTTCTATACCCCACTGTAAACAGATAATTTTGTATTCAACTCTAGTAGATTAATATTAGTTTGCACAATCCCAGGGAATTATATAATGTTGTTAGATTTTTTTATGGTTCTTAGCTATCCAATTGGAAATATTTCTGAATTGCTGTGATGCTTGTTGTGTATTTTAAGTAGCAACTTATTTTCAAAGTATGTCTTCAAAAATATTCTAATGTTGTTATTCACAGAAGTCAATGGAAAAGAAGCATGGAGACTATAGACACTTATTACAGTGCTGATTATAAGAATGTTTTAGCAAATTTATTCTCAAACTATATATACACACATATATATATATATGGATGTATATATATGTATGTATATACACATACAGAAATGTTCTTAGGATTTTGTTTAGAGGATTCTATGGAGAAGAAACTTGGAAGTTCTAGACTCGTTTTACAGTGCTTAGTGTAGGAATGTTTAAGAATTTTCAAATTAAGTATTATCTGCAGAAGGGTTCTAATGTTTATATTCAGAGTCTATGAAAATATTTTGTGATCACATAAGGCAAGGATTTGGAAAAAGTTAATTATTTTGAGAATATGTGCACTCAGGAATTCTCGCTCTGCACTCAGAAATCACTCATGGCAGTCTTGGGGGATCATAAAGTATGCCAGGGATTGAACCCAGGTTCATTTTTGGTCATCTGCGTATAAGGCAAACATCCTATCATTGTGCTATAGCTCTGGCACCCCATACTTTTTTTTTTTTGCATTTTTGGGCCACACCCGATGACACTCAAGGGTTACTCCTGGCTATGCACTCAGAAATTGCTCCTGACTTGGGGGACTATATGGGACACCGGGGGAGGGGGATTGAAGCTCAGTCAATCCTAGGTTAGTGAGTGGAGGCAAACATGCTATCCCTAGTGCCACTGTTCTGGCCCTTCCAGGACCATACTTTTATAAGTTCGAATATTGGGTATCTGCTTCAGGCAGAGAATGGTAGAAAACTTTTGTAGCCTTTCTCAATTTTTTATGTTTGGAACAGAAAGGGGGAATTGTAAGTTAACACCCAGCTATTAACCCAAAACAAAGGAATTCCCCCAACTTACTCTTTCCTTAAAACTTGTCTCATTGATATGTAAAATCCCACCTGGATCTTACCTATCCTGGTTAATTGGTATTAGTTTAATAAAGAAAGAGCAGTTTGGCTTTGTGCGAACAGAGAAACCACAAGACAGGAAGAAAAGTACTCTATGATTTTTTTTCCTGGCTGGCTTGGTTTATTAATTCTTCATGGATACCCATCTATTTTCAGACCTGAAGGTGGAAATAAGGCTTGTGGGGTGTTTTCACAACATGTGGATTTATTTTATAATATATCTATGTCAGTGATTAAAATTGAGATATACATGTTTGCACAAAGGAAGTAAAATGAGAAATAAAGAGTGAGCATTCTAATTATAGGAAAGTTAGGGGAGCTTGTAATACTCTCTTTAGAGATCTGGGAAAATGCCAAATTTGTTAAAGAACAAGTTGAAGTATGAAAATGTCTATTTTTCACGAATGTAATTATCTCATTTGCAGAAACTCATTAGTATTAATTATTTTCCGAAGTATAAATAGTTTTGTGGTGAATAAGACATTATTATTTATTAGTTCTCCTCTAGCAAAATTATTATGATATTTTGAATAAAACCTTGAGTCATGTGAATATGCTTAAATATTTCTTGAATAATTATATTTTATGGCCTTTGAACAGCTAAAATACATCAAATAAGTGCAATTTTGATTAAAACTCAATAGATATTATTACATAAGCAAATAATTACAAAATGTGGTGATGTGGCTGAAGAGATAGTATAGGGATTAAGGTATTTTACTTGTACATAACTAAAACAGGTTTTATCCCTGGCTATATATTTGGTTCCCTGTGCCTCATCAGGAGTAGTCCCAAGTGATGGAGCAGTGGCGCAGAGGTAAGGTGTTTGCCTTGCATGCAGCTGACCTAGGATAGAACGTGGTTGGATATCCCTGCATCCCATATGGTCCCCCAAGCCAGGAGTGATTTCTGTGCATAGTCAGGAGTAACCCCTGAACATCTGCCTATTTGTTAAAAAATGAAAATCGACAATCTTGATAAAGCAAAATAGACTTAAAGGTTTAGATTGTCTTCTTTGCTTCTCTAATATTTTATGTTTGAAAATAATATTTATTGTTGCTCATTACAGCTCTCATTTGATCACCTAATACTGAGAAAATTTCTTTGGCATAATTCATTTTTGGATGATTTAATAAAGCCAGGGATTATAGTATTATAATGTGTAATAATGCTTGCATACAGATTATGTTCAATGACAATGTTGTAATGTTTAAAAATATTTCTTTTTCATCTGCATTTGTTCATTAGCAACCAGAAGCATAATGAGAAACTTCCTAAAGTCATAATGATCAATAAGAAATTGAGAGCAAATTTCCATATTTTTACCTATATAACAAAAATGTCTGTTTTTATTTACTACTATTTTTCAATCTTGGCAACTTTAACTAATCATTTGCTATTTGAGTTTATTGTTTATATTGAAATATATCACATAAATAATGTAAATTTCTATCCCTTCCCATATGCAAAATCCAATTGTCAAACTAAAAGTCAATCATCAGTGCTTGTTGATCAAAAGTTTTATTTATTTATTTATTTTTATTTATACTGAGCCTGGTTTGCTATTATCTGCTATTATTTGTTGTTCTAAGTCAGAGGAATTTTCAGTGGTACTGGAGAGTTTCCTCCATTTCGCTAGATAGCATCTAATGATAATGGCCTTAACATGATGGGAAATTAATTGAGAAAGCATTTCTACCCTGCCATAATTTTATCATCTGTTCTATTGCTGCTATTAGCAGGAATCCTTAACCCCATGGGTGTTTCAAGCGAATCTCTTTTAGCAGAGCTAACAGTCTGGAGGTCATGCTGTTAGCCATTCCCATCAACTGGGTGTCAAATCATTGTCAAAAAGAAATTACTAGTGTATTTTTTTTCTTTTCTTTGCTTCTAACTTTTTGCTGTTACTAGTATTGAGATGATTTGTAGAGAGATATGCTGGAGTGGTGGGCACAGGAGGGATGTGTGCAAAAGGCTCTGGAGCTCACTAAAGGTTTTTTTTATTTCAGCATTTAGCTGAAGAATTATACATTAATTCGAATGTGTGAAGCACAGTGATCAAGTTAACTTTTCAAGAGAAGAAACTTTAATTCTATTTTTTCTTGAACAATGATATAGAAAGGATCAGTCTCTTCAAGACAGTAAATGTGACTTAATAATTAATAGTTTCCCAGTCACATTGAAAAACATACAGTGGTAATGCTATATACAGAATAATACAGCACACTTGAATATGAATGACCTATGTTTTCAGTTAACTATTCACATAATGCAATGGTTTTCACACAAGCAATTTATTTATTCTAAATAAAACTTACACACAGACACACACATGCGAACTTGATTTAAACAAGACATACATACAATTCAAAGAAGAAAATGTTCTTAGTTTCAATTCTATGAAATCTTTTGTTTCTATTTTGCTGATAAAGAATGAACAAACATGTTACCTCAGTTCTAGTATTTAATTCTGCATTCACAGTGGCATACTGTAGAAAACAGTGCCTTTTCAGATACTTATATATAAAATGCAGTTTACATGCTTCTGCTTCAAAATGTATGAACTGTCTATAGATATAGACCATCGTCAGTTATTTCCTAATACTTTTGGACTTGAACAGTAGAGTAAGTCAAGATCACTGTTTATCTTGTATCTGCCTGGCATGTAAGTAAAAAGTAAAGAACTACTATTGAAATGTGACATATGATAATGGCACATCAGATGTTATGTGCAATCTAAATCAAGAGTATTTGGAAAACAAAGTAGGACTTTGACAAGAACAAGCATGCTGATATATAGTTACACTTTTAAACATCTTTCACACATATGTTAATGGCTTTTCCACATTTATCACAGAGTGCTTATACTGAGTTTTTTTTTTTTTTTTTTTTTTTTTTTGGTGTTTTGGACCAGTGACGCTCAGGGGTTACTCCTGGCTATTCGCTCAGAAGTCGCTCCTGTCAGGCACGGGGGGACCATATGGGGAACCAGGGGATCGAACCACGGTCCATCCTAGGTTAGCGCAAGCAAGGCAGGCACCTTACCTCCAGCGCCACCGCCTGGCCCCAATGAGCTATTTTTTAATGGATATACTGGAGCTATTTTTTTTTTTTTAATGGCATTGTGTACTCTTCAGAGGATGGCAATAAGGCTAACATAGTTTATAAAGAGAAGAATGGAAATAAGTATAAACAATATACTGAGAAGCTAGAGCCATATGGGCATTAATGATTTAAACTTAGAATTAAAGGCAAACAAACACATGAGGAAATATTTTTAACTTAAAAGCAAATTTAAATAATCACATTCATACAAAGATGAAATGATTTCTAGAGAATTACTGATCTTTAAAACTTTACTAATTCTTTTTGTTGTTGCTGTCTATTTTAACCACACCCTGCAATGCTCAGGAACTACTCCTAGCTTTGCTCAAGAAGCCTTTCTGGGCATGTTCAGGTGGTCATAAGGGATGCGGTGACCGAACCTAGGTTGAACACATGCAAGGCAAGTGTCCTACCAGCTGTTCTATTGACTCCAGCATCACCTGGTGACGCTGATTGGTTATTCCTGGCTATACCCTCAGAAATCGCTCCTGACTTGGGGGACCATATGGAATGCCGGAGGATTGAACCGCAGTCCGTCCTAGGCTAGACAGGCAAGGCTGATACCTTACCACTTACTCCATCCTTCAGCCCCAGGCATTACTAATTCTTAAGAGTATGATGAATTCTTAGCTAGATTTGTCAGAAGTCTTGTTTAGTAAATTCATATTTATGTTCCGAAAGAGGAGGCTGACTTCAGATATTTAGAAATGGGTGATAATCACATCCCAGCACTAGTAGCTAGTGAATTAAATGGTAACCTCCAAGACACTCCTTCAACACAGGACCATAATTATTGCAGCCCTAGCAAGAAGAATCAATGTAGAGTTCAACCAGACTCTCTGAGCTTGGAGAGTTCTCTGAAAACTGATATTTTTGATGAGTTTTTTTCTACTCCTACATTCAATAATTTAGCAAATGACACATTAGACTTACCTCATTTTGATGAATATCTCTTTGAAAGTTGTTGAATTATTTTTATTTTAGTTTAATATTTATTGCTCTTATGAAATTTACTTTGTTTTTAGGTAATGTTCAATAAACTTACTTTGTCATGAACAGAATCTATGCTGAAGGTCATACTCTGGGTTTTTCCCCAAAAGCATGTAAGGTCTTCTAAATCATAGTGATCAGGGATTTGTTCTCCTGATTGTACTTCACCTTGTGGATGGAGAAGTCAATGAGAATTTCAGAATGTTAAAAATAAAAAAAGTATTTCTGGAAAAAAAATCCATATTTATGTTCCAATGTATTCAGAAAAGTAAGTTTAGTAAAAATTAGTGTTTTCTCTTTTATATGACAATAATAAATAATGATATGTTACTAAAATTTCATTATGACCTTTTTAATAGGTTGAAGTTTTTTGTTAATGCTTGATATATTAGACCAGGATATGACCACTTGTAACAGAAAAAAAGTTACATTTAAGAATCATGGGGCTCATCAAAACAGCATGGTATTGAAATAAAGACAGGCCCTCAGATCAGTGGAATAGGCTTGAATACTCAGAGAATGCTCCCCAGATATACAATCACCTAATTTTTGATAAAGGAGCAAGAAATCCTAAATGGAGCAAAGAAAGCCTCTTCAACAAGTAGTGTTGGCACAACTGGCTAGCCACTTGCAAAAAATTGAACTTAGACCCCCACTTAACATCATGTACGAAGGTAAAATCCAAATGGATTAAAGACCTCGATATCAGACCAGAAACCATAGATATATAGAACAACACGTAGGCAAAACTCTCCAGGACATTGAGACTACAGGCATCTTCAAGGAGGAAACTACTTTCCAAAACAAGTGGAAGTAGAGATCAACAGATGGGAATACATTAAGCTGAGATGCTTCTGTACCTCAAAAGAAATAGTGCCCAGGATACAAGAGCCACCCACTGAGTGGAAGAAACTATTCACCCAATACCTATCAGATAAAGGGCAAATCTCCAAAATATACAAGAACTTTACAAGAAAAAAACATCTAATCTCATCAAAAAAATGGGGAGAAGAAATGGACAGACACTTTGACAAAGAAAAAATACAAATGGCCAAAAAACACATGAAAAAATGCTCCACATCACTGATCATCAGGGAGATGCAAATCAAAGCAATGATGAGGTATCACCTCACACCACAGAGATTGGCACACATCACAAAGAATGAGAACAAGCAGTGTTGGCGGGATGTTTGAGAGAAAGGAACTTTTATCCACTGGCGGGAATGCCGTCTAGTCCAACCTTTATGGAAAGCGATATGGAGATTTCTCCAAAAGCTAGAAATTGAGCTCCCATACGATCCAGCTGTACCACTCCTAGGAATATATTTTAGGAACACAAAAATACAGTACAAAAATCCCTTCCTTACACCTATAATCACTGTAGCCCTATTTACCATAGCAAGACTCTGGAAACAACCAAGATACCCTTCAACAGATGAATGGCTAAAAAAATTGTGGTACAGGGCCTGGGAGATAGCATGGAGGTAAGGCGTTTGTTTTTCATGCAAAAGGTCATCGGTTCAAATCCCGGTGCCCCATATGGTCCCCCGTGCCTGCCAGGAGCAACTTCTGAGCATGGAGCCAGGAGAAATCCCTGAGCACTGACAGGTATGACCCAAAAACCACACAAAAAAAATTGTGGTACATATACTTAATGGAATATTATGCAGCTGCCAGGAGAGATGAAGACATGAAATTTTCCTATTCATGGATGTGCATGGAATCTATTATGTTGAGTGAAATAAGTCAGAGAGAGAGAAAAACGCAGAATGGTCTCACTCATCTATGGGTCTTAATGAAATGAAAGACATTTTTGCAATAATAATTTTCAGACACAAAAGAGAGAAGGACTGGAAGTTACAACTCACCTCATGAAGTTCACCACAAACAAGGATGAGTTAGTTAGAGAAATAACTACATTTTGAACTATTCTAATAATGAGAATGTATGAGGAAAATAGAAAGCCGGTCTAGAGTACAGGTGGGAGTTGGGTGGGGAGGAGGGGGATTTGGGACATTGGTGATGGGAATGTTGCAATGCTGATGGGTAGTGTTCTTTACGTGACTGAAACCAACATGATCATGTATATAATCAAGATATTTAAATAAAATATAAAAAAAAGAATCATGGGGCTCGAGAGGTAATAAAAGGTGAGGCATTTTCCCTTTATATAATTATTATTAGAAAGTATTTTTTGTGTTTTAATGATGATTAATTTAAAACTCAGTATGCCAAAAATAATCCCTTAATCACCAGCTAGCTATGCTCAAAAACATAAAATAACAAACCTACCCCCAAATGAAAGAATCTTTCTTAAGTTCTCTTTTTGAGATAACTAAATTAAGATTCCTGAATGAGGGGACTGGGCGGTGGCGCTGGAGGTAAGGTGCCTGCCTTGCCTGCGCTAACCTAGGATGGACCGCGGTTTGATCTCCCGGTTCCCCATATGGTCCCCCTTGCCTGCCAGGAGCGACTTCTGAGTGAATAGCCAGGAGTAATCCCTGAGCGTCACCGGGTGTGGCCCCGAAAAAAAAAACCAAAAAAAAAAAAAAAAGATTCCTGAATGAGAATTAAGATATATATATATATTTGTCCTCAGATATATATATATATATATATATATATATATATATATATATATCTGAGGACAAAAATTGCTTCCTCTTTTATCATGAATTTATACATATGGATTAGTCTAGCTTAGACTAAATTTTATGGTTAAATATATTTCATTGACTTTTGTTTTAAATTATGCAAAGAAGAGAGGAAGAAAGCTAGAAAGAAGAAAAAGACTGAGAGAAAGAAATAGAGAAGGAAGGAAGAAAAAGACAAAAAGTCAAAAAGAAAAAGAATAAAAAGAAAGAAAGAAGAGAGAAAGAAAGGAAGGAAGAAAAGGAAGAAAGAGAGAAGAAAGAAAAAAGAAAGAAAGGAAGGAAGGAAGGACGAACGAAAGAGGAAGAAAGGAAGAAGAAGAAGAAGAAGAAGAAGAAGAAGAAGAAGAAGAAGAAGAAGAAGAAGAAGAAGAAGAAGAAGAAGAAGAAGAAGAAGATGAAGTAGAAGAAGAAGAGGAGGAGGAGGAAGATGAAACTGACTTCAATATTGAAACCTCTTAGGAACCAATTTTTCTCAGGACTAGTGATATGTTTTTCAGACTCTTTTTATTTTTTTTTTGGTTTTGGGGCCTCACCCGGCAGTGCTCAGGGGTTACTCCTGGGTATCTGCTCAGAAATAGCTCCTGGCAGGCACGGGGGACCATATGGGACACGGGGATTCGAACCAACCACCTTTGATCCTGGACTGGCTGCTTGCAAGGCAAACGCTGCTGTGCTATCTCTCCAGGGCCCTAGTGATATGTTTTTAACTACAATTCCTTCTGTTTTAAAAAAAGCTTAGCCTGTTCTTCGAATTGTACATTATATGTACCCTCTTTAAGATATATATGCATCACATAACATTTATTAGAATTTTGTATCCCTACCTGTCTGTGTTTTTCTGTCAACTGTTTGATAGAATATCCCCATCGAGAGGAAATTGAGCATTCTATTCATGTCCGGAGATCACAGTGTAACTACAGGGCGTCACAATCCTCTTCGCATGTCGGAACATCCATGAATAACACTGAAATATAATTGGCCCCAGCTCCTTGCGTTGTCCTCTGAAATTGCTATATCCCTGTATCTCCTGACCTATGCAACAAGGACATAGTTTAAATTCAGACTGCCTTAAATTGCTATATCACAATTCTTTAAAATGTAAACCTTCAGTGCAACTAAGGTTGCACTAAAAACTAAACCTGCCTTTTCTTTCTTTTTCAAAATATTCTGTATATTTTGTTGAGGTGCCTATGTGAAGGTAGTTCCTGGAATGACTAAATTCCTCACAGTACTAATAACTTTGGCTCATGAAACACATGCTCTGGGTAATGTGTTTACATTGTGTTTATATCCAAAATTACATGCGACTGCAGCATTTATTATTAAAAGACAAACTGTTTGCTTTATTAATTGAAGCATCACTTATTGCATCTATCATTAATATATGAAACCTATATTTGAATATGGGTCTGATCCAAATTTCATAGTCAGTGGCTTAAGCGCACAAAAGATCTCAACCTGATTAGCTAGCTCCCCCCTGGTAGTTGGGTTGAGGGGAGGAGTGGAAAAATGCAGCATTGGTAATTTTTCAGCTCATTAGGTGCATATTCATCCTAATGGGGCATCAAAGTTTAAAACTATAATGCATTCTCCTCATCGAATCCACCAGAGAGCATTGATAGTAACCACATGAAAGCAAAAGGATTTCAACACTTTGAAGCTGCACATGCAGGTGTCATCTTTCCCCTTCGGCAGAATGGAAACGGAAACTTGATTAGACTCATTCTGCCTCAGTAACCCCTTTTGCTGCTCCCTCACCATCCGGAGTGGATGGATGTACAGCCCCGCAGCATCTCAGAAAAAGCACAAATTCAATTGCCTTTGGCTACTTTCTTGGGTAGAATGTGGGGGTGGAAGGGAAGGAAACAGGACCCATGTTACTTAGTCTCCAAAGAAACCTTCTTATTCATTCCTTCCACACACATTCATTAGCACCTTTTCCTGCCTGCATCACTCTGCAGGATATAGGCAGAGAAAAACTTATTTGAATTCCCCAGAGCAGTCAAGGAGGGCCAAAGTTCTTTGCATTTTATCAGAAGTAGCTCAAAGATTTTAAACAAATATTCGACTTGCCAGCTGATTTTCACAAGCATACTTAGCTCTTCTGGTCTATTGGTCATATTAAAATAAGTGATTGTTTTTATATTTTTTATGCCCAGTTTGAATAAGACCTATATTTAGTTTTTGCTATACTTAAGACTTTTATTTTTTATTCTGCATCTAGCAAAATGAATGATAATTAATTTGCAACTGAAATATGATTACAGTTCTCTTCACCTCTCTTCCTTCTAATATGATATAATCTCACTTTTACATTTGGGAAAAAATAAAAAATGGAGATGGTTGTGTACATGCTTTGTTGTAATGTATTTCCTTTGTAATTTTTTTTAATATTTCTGATGTTCTCATATAACAACTATGAAATAATACAAATTCAAAAATTGATTTGCCATGGAATATATTTACATATTGAATAAAATGTATTTTATGTATTATTTCTTTGCAATATTTTTATTCATTATTTGATATGAAAGTAATAATTTAAAAATAATAAAAAAAAGAATGTGTATGCTTTGCACAGAAACTAGCTGTTTAAAAATGAAAGAGTCACTCATGAAGGTTTGAACTTCAAAACTGAGATAAATGTAGCATAATAAAATGGTTCATGAATGAGACATGGCAGAATTCGTATTTACAGTTTCATTCAGAATGAAAGGAATGATTAAAGGAAGTCAACATGGTGAATGAAACTAGGCTAGTGTTAGGTGCAATGTGGGATATTTATTGAGGTGTGAAGCTATATTTTTTGGATTATATAAAATCACCAGCCAAAAATAAATAAACAAATATAAAGTAACAAATTTGGAAATAATGTTTACCTCTATGCCAGCTGTCTTTGTTATCACAGTGTCTATGAGGGTGAAATCAGTTTCATTTTTTCTTTTCTGTCCCCGTACTGCCACATTGTAGGTATAAGGTAGTACGTATTGGAAAACTAGGAAAAGGTCATTAAAATGCATGTCCATCAGGCTAACCTAAAAGTAAACTGTCTGAAGACTGTCAGGCATGTGGCTGACCCAGGTTGGATTCTCAGCAGTCCCTAACGCCCCCAAGTGAATCCTGAGTGCAAAGATAGGAGTAAACCAGGTATGACTAAACACAATGAAAAACATGGAAACAGACAGGTGACATCCATTTATTATACTTTATAATAAATTAATAATCATGTAAGAAATGTGTTTAGTTAGATTTAAGTTCAAAAGCCATATAGATTGGTGAAATTAGGCTACTTAGGAAACAATATGGAAAGTACATAAAACTGCTTTGTTTTAGAGAAGTTTTAAACTGGGGGCCCCAGGTCACTGTATTTATGCTACAAGTTCAAGACCCAACCACATGAGGTAAAACTACCGGCTTTACCTCCTTATCTCTCTGGGTGTTGTGCAAATTATTTGATATATTGTTTCACTTATGACAATATATTTCTCATAGATCATGTTTTTTAATATGGAAACAGTATTATTTGATAGTCATGTGGCTTTACATTATTTTTCTATATCCAACTATAAGATGTATGTCATAACTTAAATTGTCACTGTTCTGTATTGTGTTCACAGAATATTAGTCTATGACAGTCTATTATTCATTAATTCCTTTTTAAAAATTATCTTTAAATTTTGATTTGAGGCTATATTTAACTAGGCTCAGGAATTACTCCTGGTTCTGTAATCATGAATCACTCCTGGCAGGACCATATTAGGTATCTGGGATCAAAGTGATAGCAGCTATGTGCAAGGCAAGCTCCTTACCCTCTCCACTATCTCTTAATTTCCTCCTTCTTCACTTCATCTACCCAGTGATATTAGTCTCAAATTTTAAAATTAATATGTAGTAGTGTGAGAAAATTACATTAATCCATATTTGAATTAGGATAGACTGACAATATTTGTAATTATACCGTAAGTATTGTAGAAGACCTCCAAAGGATAAAGTTAAAACAATAGTTGGGAATACTGATGAGCAAGTGATTGCTTTTATTGCATGAGAGAAGCCCTAAAATTGATATTAATATCAATTTATTTAAATTAATATATGGTGATTTGAATAAATTAGATTTAACTTATGTTTGAATTGATGTGATAGTATTAGTAATTATATCAAAAGATTATAGAAGATTTCCAAATGAGACAGTAAAAATATTGATAGTTGGGGATATAGGACTTCTTTCCTTGCAAGTGTGAAGTGCTAAAATTTGGTCTCAGGTATCACAAGAAAAAATTGTATTCAAGAAAAAAGTATTTCCCTGGCATAATTGCAGGCGTTTTTTGATCCATGGCCCTCTACTTTCCACCATATATATCTAGTGAACATATGAATACATACACAGAAGAAGCCTAATTTATCACTCACCAGAACTCTATACTTTTTAAATGATTATATTTCTAAAGGAATTAGTGAAAATAAACTATTTTCCAAAAAATAAGAGTATTTCTATTGATTTATTGCTGCATTTATTAGTTTTCATTGGTTGTTTCTATTTTCTTACTCTGCCAGTCATATATGAATGCAATTGCACAAACGTATTTTCTCTCTAGTTCTTGCTTATTTCACTAAACATGCCAGTATCTGGTTATATTTATTTATAGTAGACTACAATATTTTCTATTTTCTTTCATATGCATAACATTTTATTCTATTGGAAATGGTTTTGTGAGTAGCATTCTATTCTATTTGAGTAGTATTTCATTCTATTGTGAAATTATATATATAGATATAGATATATAATTGCATTCATGCATCTATTGTTAGACACTAGGTAATTTTCAGTTCTTAATTATTAGAAATAACACAATGAACATAGATGCATATATGTTGAAATATTTTTGCTCTTTATATTAATAACAAGGAGTAGAATGACAATGAGAGTAGTTAATAAACATTGAACTTTCAAGTATTTACTAGAGCATTATTATTTTTACATGCTGTATATTACATTCCTTTGGCTTACTCTTATGACAGTAAGTTTGTATCTTTTTACCATATTCCATTTTACCCACTCACCATCTGTCATCTATTTAGAAACAATAATCTTTTCAAAAGATCTAGCAACTTATTTTTATTGTATTGCCTTGCTATTTAGATTCCAAATATAAGTAAAGTCATTTGAATTTTTCTGGCTTATTTTTCTTAGCAGTATGTCTTCAAATTCTAATATGTTGTTATACATAGCAAATTTTATTCTTTACTGAAGTGATTCTGTAAATACATGCATAGAAATATAACATCTATTTCAGGGGGTGAGAGGAGTGGAGCTAGAGGTAAGCGCTAGCCTAGGACGCACCATGGTTAGATAGCCCCAGAATCCCATATGGTTTTCCCAAACTAGGAGCAATTTCTGAGCACTTAGCCAGGAATAACCCCTGAGCTTCAGTAGGTGTTCTAGGATTGATAAAGCATGATTTTAGATTAAAAGAGAAAGAGAACTTAGTTTTAGTTTACAGTATAACTTGTTAAATTTAGTTATCTTTACTTGCCCTGTTTACACAAATATTAAATTAACAGTTACAAAGTATAGGATAAAATGTCATTATGAATATGTAAGAAATGATAAATTTTATTTAGTATATGGATGTATAATAAAGTGACAATAAAATTTAGTTTAGTTTTAAATAAATAAATGATGAGAACTAGAAAATGAGCATAAATCATATTTATATCTTTAAAATAAATAAATAACATGAATTGGAGAAAATAGAACAGCTGGCAGGCCACTTGTCTTGTGTGAAGCTAACTTTGACTTAACTTCTGGCAACCCATATGGTCTCTTGGAACTGTACTGGAGGAATCCCTGAATACAGAGCCCAGACTGAGTCCTGAACAATACCAAATGATGCAACAAGAATAAAATAATAAAACCATATCAGACCCATGAAACCATGTAATCTCAATTAATCTAAATGTATTCTAAATTAAATAAAATATAAAATAAATCATTTAATTATTATAAAATAGAGATAAGGGGCTAATATCCACAATATACAGGGCACTAACAGAACTTTACAAGAAAGAATATCTAATCCCATCAAAAAATGGGGAGAAGATGAACAAACACTTTGATAAAAAAGAAATACAAATGGCCAAAAGGCACATGAAAAAATGTTTCTTGTCACTAATCATCAGGGAGATGCAAATCAAAACAACTATGAGGTACCTCCTCACACCACAGAGAATGGCACACATCACAAAGAATGAGAACAATCAGTGCTGGAGGGGATGTGGAGAGAAAGGAACTCTTATCCACTGCTGGTGGGAATGTTGTCTAGTCCAACCTCTTTGGAAAATGATATGGAAATTCCTCCAAAATCTGGAAATTGAGCTCCCATTCGACCCAGCTATTCCACTCCTAGGAATATACCCTAAGAACACAAGAACACAATACAAAAACCTTTCATCACACCTATATTTATTGCAGCACTTTTCACAATAGCCATGCTCTGGAAACAACCAAGATGCCCTTCAACAGATGAATGGCTAAAGAAACTGTGGCACATATGCACAATGGAATATTATGCAGCCGTCAGGAGAGATGAAGTCATGAAATTTTCCTATACATGGATGTACATGGAATCTACCATGCTGAGTGAAATATGTCAGAGGGAGAGAGAGAGAGACACAGAATAGTCTCACTCATCTATGGGTTTTAAGAAAAATAAAAGTCATTTTTGCAATAATCAATGAGACAATGAGATGAGGGCTGGAACTTCCAGCTCACTTCATGAAGCTCACCACAAAGAGTGGTGAGTGCAGTTATAGAAATAACTAACTGAGAACTACCATAATCATGTGAATGAATGAGGGAACTGGAAAGCCTCCCTAGAGTACAGGTGGGGGTGGGTGGGATGGAGGGAGCTTTGGGACATTGGTGGTGGGAATGGTTGCACTGGTGAAGGGTGTGTTCTTTACATGACTGAAACCTAATCACAATCATATATGTAATCAAGATATTTAAATAAAGATAAAAAAGATCATGAATACTATCCTAACAATGTGAATGTATGAGGGAAATAGAAAGCCTGTCTAGAGTACAGGTGGTGTCAGGGTGGTGAGGAGGGATATTTGGACATTGGTGGTGGGAATGTTGTACTGTTGATGGGAGGTGTCCTCTTATATGACTGAAACCCAACCACAATCATGTTTGTAACCAAGGTTTTTAAATAAAAAATATTATTTTAAAAAATTGATCAAATATAACTTGAAAAATTCAAGAACCACTGAGCTTGGAAAACCCAGTAATACTTTAAAAAATACAGCTTAGATTGTTTGAACTAGAAATATATTGTCACTTGATATTGGATAATGTGCCCATTACACTTACAAACACATATGATCGCATAAACCAATGTTATGAGAGGCTAAAATAATTAATATCAACTATTTAGAAGCTTTGTTTTTGTTTTAATTTTTCATTTAATAGCACAATAAAAATGTTTAACTTAAAAAAAGAGTTTCTGATAGAATAAAATGAAAATTCCTAAAATATATGCAAAAGTTTCATAATAAGTAACTTTAATCATTTAATATAGGTGATATTGAAAATAATCGAAATCTTCATTGTCTCTGACATTTTAAGTGTTTGTTTTTTACTAAGGGTACTTTTCCTCATAGACCAGAGAAACTATCAAAGAAGTCCTATCTAAATTGTTAATTTACTTTTTTATTTTCTATAGCAATCTAAATACATGTGATTCCATGGCATCGCCTCAGTCCTCTGTTTGTTAGTCATGGACCTACAATTTAGATTTAGTCGACCTGAAGCATTGATCAAAACGAATGACCCCCATCTTCATAGTTTCTCAGTGATCCATATCCACAATGCACTGCTTGAAGCTTTGATATTGTTCATCCTTAAAGTACTTCTTCTGCCCTCCCTGCTTGAACTTATCCTCTTCAATTCCAATTCAAAAGCTCCTTAGGAATCCTGCTGCCATCCACTCTTTACAAATCTCCAGCCCAGCAGTGTTTCATTAATCATCATCTCTCTGTGAAAAAAGACATTGTGAATGGGTATCCTGTCCTGTATTTATAAGAATTTGTTAGAGCTCATGGCTGATAATGCTCAAGTTGATTGATTCCAAGTCTGTGGTTGTTTCATTGGAAAGGCATTAAAAAGATCTGACTCTCACATCACTTGGTCAACCTTTACTGTTGTTTTCAGTTCCCCTTCTTGAAGTCACTTCTTCCCAAATTTTCAGTTCTGTGTGGGGGTACAATTTTGGTGAGTTTGCCTTCTATGAAGCAAACTAGTGTATAATGTCTGTATTTTGGATTTTTGTCCATACACAATTTTGAAAACTTGAAAACTCAAGAACATTTAATTTTTAGGTTTTTGTTTATTTGTTTTGTTTTGTTTTATTTGAGGGCCACATTCAGTTGCACTCAGGACTTACTCCTTGTTCTGTGCTCAGAAATTGCTGTTAGCAGGCTCAGAGGATCATAGATTCAAGATGGATTGGCCGTATACAATGGAAAACATGTTATGCACAGTGCTATAGCCATGGTCCCAAAATATTTCTTATTAGGCATTTATATGAGGCCAGAAATGAAAATATACTGTGTGTCTTAATACAGACATCAGTGTACTAGTTACCTTTTTTATGCTAGTCAGCTTGTCTGTCAGTTCTGTAAGATAAAAGAGAATGCACAGTTTTAATAAAAGCTTAAAATTGAAGAGCCCATTAGTGGTCATTCATTCTATGTTCTTTCTTTTACAGATGGAAAAACCTAGAGCTGCTTGTTCAGCATTATATTTTAATATTATTATCACAGCTATGACTATTACTGAGTGTACATTGTTCCAGCTATCAAAGTGAAGGAAAGTATTTGTATCAAAGTGTTCTGAAATAGCATGATTGTGAAGACAGAGAAGAATATAGCTAATCTATCTTTCACAGTGGGTGACAATAACAAAGGATATGTTAAGAATTATGCTTTGGAGGGAATCTGGCAAAAGATAAAAATGACAAAATTTCAATATTACTTAGGAAGACGAAACATAAAATATAAATTATAGTCGTGCATGTAGAGTTGGAAAAAGCAAACTCATGTTCACAATTCTTTTCATGCCCATTTAGTCTGGATCTTAAACCTGTCAGGCTTCAATAATAAGAGATATTAATGTTTGAGACCAAGAGAAATAGACAAAGTAGAATTAAGAATATGATCTTAATGAAAGAAATTATTTCAAAGGAGGGTCAAAAATGTGGACCCTGTATATGTCAAAAGCCTAAATGACTTAGGAAAAAAAGGCACCAGAATAAATCTATCTCAACACCCTACTTCTTGTTCAATAGCCTGTCCGCTTTAAACTCAAGTCCAAGTGCTCACCCAGTCCCCTTTCTTAAAGGAGAAAGATTTCTGTCTTTTTCTGGAATCCTGCTTAAGAAGACTTTTTCCTGTAATTCAGGAATTTTCCTATCTTCTTTTCTATTCCCTTCTCTTAAGTAAAATATTTTTATGAATTTTACCATCCTGCCTCTATTATCTTGCTTTTAATTTTGACTTTAGGACAAGATCCAGACATTCTGTGTTACTATAGCATCTTCAAACTCTGGAGGCTCTACATGGCTCCACGGACTGTTTCAAATTTTTTTCTTTTTCTGTTGTGCAAGAAATAATTCAGAGGTTCACTCCATGCGAGGCATGTGCTCTGGCATGGAGCTACATCCTTGGCTATCTTTGCTTAAAATGTCACATTTATCTGGGAAATCCTATTGTATTCTGTTACTATATAATTACAATAATAATAATTTTCCATCTATAAAGAATCTGTACAGAAGTCTTTTTCCAGTGAGATTCAGTTTCCGTATCTGCAACAGCACCAGACTGCACAGCCAGGTAGGAGCCACAGTGAGAAAAACAATTTTTTTCAATTTTTAGCTATATTTCCAATTCCACTCCCAGTCACTTTTTCTAGGTCAAGGCCCCAAACTAATATCCAGATTAGATGACAGCTGAACCCTTCCCTGGAGCAGAACACTGTAATAACCTGTGGCAGGGTGGTCATTTTTAGAACCTACCTAGCTGATTTCACAACCACATTCTCCAACTCAAGTCTTTTCCTCTTTACTGAGGAAATAATTGGGCATTTTATGATCCACAACCCTGTCATTTGATCCTTTCCAATCCAATGTCAATAAAACACCAATCCTGGGTATTCTCTCGGCTGACCATTCACTGTAATACAAGAAGAGGTCAGTATCCAGATAATAGGTCTTGGTCACACATAGTTGTAGGAACTGCAATCAACTGACAGTGACCTGATGTGTCTCTTGTATTCTATTCAGTGTCCCACTGCTTTGTATTTTCCTTGGCAAGCCTGAGAACAAGATTCAATGGATAGAAGAATCCACCCAGCACATATACTCAGCACACAGTTTTCTGCTCTCAGAGCATTTAAGTGAGGTTAAACATTACATTAGATGGGGCTGGAGAGATAGCATGGAGGTAGGGTTTTTGCCTTGCATGCAGAAGGACGGTGGTGGTTTGAATCCCAGCATCCCATATGGTACCCCCCATTCCGAGCCTGCCAGGAGCGATTTCTGAGCATAGAGTCAAGAGTAACCCCTGAGCGATGTTGGGTATGACCCCCCCCAATAAATTAAATTAAATTAGATAATTATTAAAAGTCAAACTCACTCTACTTTCCTTATAGGGTTGTGAGGTGATAAATAGACTATTTTGCAGGCAGTTCATCTTATTATGCCTTTTTTGATTGATTGCTTTGGTTAGGTTTAGTTTGGTTTTTGTATTTCATCCTAAACTATATCATGGGTTGCTGTATATTATAGAGAATGATGTGAGAAAGAGAATGGATGAAATTTGTGTATAATTTACCAGGAGACTTTAGAGACTTTAGTGAGACTTTATAAATGATAAGGGAAATGGGTTTTTAAGAAAAATTAAGGACATTACTGTAAGAATTCCCAGAGATAATAGAGATGACGACCGGAAGGACCATCTCACAATGTGAAGATCACCACAAGGAGTAGTGGAGTAGTTAGGGAAATAACTACACTAACAACTATCATGACAATCTTAATGGGTGAGAGAAGTAGAATGTCTGTCTCAATTACAGGAAAGGGTTGGGAAGGAGGGAGGGAGGGGCATTGGTGGTGGGAATGTTGCACTGGTGAATTGAGGTGTTCTGTTTATGACTTAAACCCAATTACAATCATGTTTGTAATCCTGGTGCTTACATAAAAGTTTTATATGTATATTAAAATTTTTTAAATTAAAAAATTTGCAAGGGAAGCAGAAAAGGTGTCCTATAATAATATACATAGAATTTTTGAAGGAATATCAGAAAATAACAGAGAATAGAGTTGAATATGGTAAGAAATCAGATGCTACATCAAGTCCCAGATCTCATTTAAGCCATTTGATTTTTTGCTATATGAACACATACTCCCCAAAATAATTAAATCTGATCCATATTCAAATGTATCTGAATACATACTGGTAAAATCAAGGGAACATGAGTAATTAGAACCTTTGTGTGATACAATAGAAAGCAATAGAGACTCTAAATTTACAAAGTTTGCTTTGGAGGAGTCTGTTTATTGATCCATATTTTCTATTATTTCTATTGGAAATTTTTATTTTTGTTAGTTTATTACTGTTATTGGGTCGTTAAGAATTGTCATCTGAACATATTATTATTACCTCTAAGTATGTTCATAGGTATATATGAAAATTAAAAGCAGATTTTTTATAAAAATATGATGTTATCACCCACTTAAATATATATTTTTAAAATATTCATATTTTATAAAAATTATTGAAATTATATTAAATATAAATTATTTTTGCATTTAATTACGGTGTTTCTTAAAACTTTAAAATTTTAGAATAATCTTTCCTATCTTTTTATTTGTTTTTATGTGCCTGAATTTCTGAGGAAACCTCATTATTTGGCTCTAGTATTATCAATATTCTGAATGAAAACATAAACTGTTATTTAGAAATTTAGAATGTACTCCATTCCATTTCTTTAGTTGTTTTATTATAAATTGATTATTTTGTTTAACTTTTCATTGACTAAGTTGATTCTTACTCTTAAAGAAGGATACAGAAATAATGGGAAAGTGCTTATAAATATCTTAATATTGTCATACCAGAAGATATTTAAAGTCTGGTAATACTTGTAATTAATATTTTCAGGAGATAAATTAGATAGATTTTTATAAAAGTGATAAGCTTATCATTTAGATTCTGTTGATCACCCACTATAATTTATGATGCCTGATAATTTGATACCCATCTTATAATCATTAGGACAGAAGTCACAAAAATTATCAAGTAAAAATAAAATAATGTATACCTTATTATGAAGACATCTTGGACCAGTTTCTTGTTTGGTGAATTGTAGTTATATGAGTCCATGGATTTCTTATTTAAGACATTGTTAATTGAAATTTCTTTCACTTGCCACAAAGTGCAATACTGATTTCGTTTTTCTTTTTTCTTTCATATCCTGCTTCTGTATCTTAGCTTTGTAAATAGCAGGAAAGCCACCATGGTTATATGGGGCTAGTATCCGTTCTGACTAGCTGAATGTACTATCCTGGTCTCTTTGGTAAGATGTCAAACCTATGTCTCAGTCATTAGTTTCTTAAATTAAGAAATATGAATACTAATATTCATATGCTGAAGTTTAATTGTAAGAACTATAGGAAATACATGAAGTAAAAAAATCAAACAAATAAATCATAGATCCAGTTTGCAGTAAGTAAAGAATAATAGTAACTGCTTTATTCACATAATCCCTCCAAATCACAGAAACTAGCAACAGGTTGAGGCAGTAACTGATAATTATGATCAACTTTGAACTTCACAATTATTCTCATTGTCATTTATTACTTGGTAATCACCTAAAGTATTCTCTTGTGAATCTAAGCCTGAAATTTTATACTGGAATCATTGGTTCATAAAAAATGGCAGTGAAAAACTAGAGAGTTAAATAGAAGTGAGTGTAAAGATATGTCTAAAAAATATTTTAATGGTAAAGAAACAATTGCATTTAGTAATTTGTTAGCACAACAAATACCATGTTTATTTATGATAAATATCTCTATGAACTAAGCATGTCTACTAGCTATTTCATGACAAAGTTGTTAACTACAAATTACGAATTATAAACATGTTAGAAGAAATTTACAGTAGATAATTTTCTGATCACTTCAAATCTATTAAAAGCTAATAAATTATATATCAAATTTTATTATCCAAAATAAGGCTGTGGCCTTATTTTAAAATTATTTAAAATAAGACAGGGCCAAAAAAGAGCATGTCTAGTTAAAATCTGTATGGAAACATAATTAAGAAAAGAATCAAATATTTTGCTGCTTAGGGAATCACAGCAGAAGGAAATGCTCACTTAGACCTCAGAGATGTTTGAAACACTTATGGATGAATTCTAAAGACATAGTTGCTTGAAGAATCAGTTCAATAAATCATAAAGTATAAAATTATAGATTTATGATTTACTGCATCATAGAGTATTGAGGCTGAAAAATTCCCTTGCTAAAATGCAATTTAAAATGGGACAAATATTTAAAGTCCACAATCTCATAAGCACTCTAGCCTTTGACCCAAGATGTGCAGTTAATTATAAAAATATTCATTCTTAATATATATATGCATACATATATTTATAAACTTGAGTAGGAATAATCCAAGTAGGAGTTGGAGTCATAGTACCTCATGCAAAACACTTGCTTGTAAACAGCCTACTTGGACTCCATCCACTGCATCCCATATAGTCTCTGGAAACCAGTCAGTAAAGATCATTGATCATATAGACAGAAATAAGCCCTGAGCACTACCAGGTATGGAGCGAAAAACCCAAAAAATATAGTGCAATTATGCATCATTTTTATACATGACTTCTTGTGTTTCTGCCTACTTGCAAACCACAAAAGTCAGTGACTTTGCTATTGATGTTAGAGGTCATCCAATCAATTTGAAGTGTAAATTGAAGAGTTGGTTCCATATGCAGTAAAATAGGAAATAAATTGATAAAACATAAATATAAGTGTTTTCTCTATAAAAGTGATAAAATACATAAAGACCTGAAATTTTTCCAAACATGTAGGAGCATTCAGAAACAAAGAGTATGCCTATACTATGTTTCCTGTAATGTTTCCTCTCATATTTACTCTAGAGTCCTAGAGAAGGGCCATAAGAGAGGAGGCAGAAGGTAAAAGATGACAGTTAATTTTAAGATGACCTAAGTTTTAAGTGTCTTTCTGATCAGGCACCTATTATTCATCCAAAAGTTGAAACTAAACTAGTTTTAAGTAAATAAGCACTGATTCTAATGCATTTTTGGATGATTTCTAAACTAAAGTGATAGAAGAAATAAAGTTTATAAAATAAAAACTATAAAAAAAGCAAAGATCAATGGTCAAGCACTACTTATGGGAAATATTTAGAGTTGTTTAATTTATGAGCAAACTAATAGCAACAAACAAAATTGTAGAAAAGATACAAGAAAAACTGTACTGTTTTTAGAAAGTTAACTTTCATAGAAACTGCTGTTCAGAAACAGTGTCAATTAAAAATGCTTAAAATAAAAATTATATATCAAAATGCACATGTTCATGATAAAGTTGGGTTCAAATAAAACTTTAATTTATAAGTGTTTAAGATAATATAAATTACCCAGCCTGATAGACAATGATCTAAGAGAAATTGGTTGAGAGGAAATGTTATTTGGTCAGATATTATTATTTTAAAATAAAAGAGATCTGTAGTATTAACATGTGAGATAAGATAAAACAAAATTCATTCATATTTTTTCTCCTTTGTTATAAGAAATGCTATATAAAACCATGATTGCCATGGTTTTATACTCTTGAATTCAGACTCTTCAGATCCAAAATATGAAGCAAGAGCAAAAACAAGGAAAGGAAAAAAATAGTGAAAAAAAAAAGAAGTTTAAAAAGAGTCCATCAATATTGTCAAAGCCATTTACTACAAACCCAATGGAAACATTATAATCAATAGTGAAATCCTCAACTCACAAGACAAGGTTACCCATTTTCACCACTTCTGTTCAATATAGTACTGGGTGTACTTGACATAGCAATCTGGCAAGAAAAATATATTAAGGACATCCACATAAAAAAGGAACAAATTAAGCTCTTTGTGGATGATGTGATACTATATTTATAAAACCCTAAAATCTCTATCAAAAAGATTTTAAGAATAATTGATTTATATAGTAAAGTGTCAGGCACCAAATAATATACAAAACTTCACTGCATTTTATATACAAATAATGAAAGAGAATAAATAGGAGATATTGAAAAAATATCAATCCCATTCATAATGTGTCTCAGAAAAACAAGTATCTTGAATTCAACTTAAACTGGTTGAATCCTATACAACAAAACTAACAAAACACGAATACATAAACAGAAGAGGGCCTGAGGAAATGAAAACACATACCCTGTTATTAATATCATTAAAATGACAATAGTTCCCAAAGCATTGTACAAATTTAATTCAATCCTTATAAGGATATCCATGGCATTTTTTCAAAGAAATCTATATCAAGTTCTCTTGAAATTCATATAGAACAATAAGCATCCACAAATAAAGCAATCTCTAGAAAAAAGATGGGAGGCATCACTTTCTCCAACTTTAAAATGTACAAGCAGAAGTCATTAAACAGTATATCACTGATTAAAGACAGATTATCAGTTCAATGAAATATACTTAATTTGAATATTCTGAGACAGACCATCAGCTATATGATCAGTTACTCTTTAATAAAGGGGAAAGATACATAAAATGGAACAACGAAAGACTCTTTGAAAAGTGGTATTGAGAGAACTGGTTAAATATACATGCAAAAAATTAAACTGAGAACTCTCTTTAATTCCATACGAAAAAAAATCAAAAGAATTACTAAAGATCTTGATATCAGACCTTAAACCTTAAAGTGCATAGAGGAAAACATAGGCAGAATTCCTCTTTACAATGTAGCCAAAAATATCTTCTAAGATGTAATACCACTGGCCAAGCAAGTATAAGCATAAATAAAGAAAATTATATTACAATAAGAAGCTCTGTACCTTAAAGAAAATGGTGAAGAGGATACAAAGAATGTGCATGGAATGGGAGAAACTACTAACATAATGCCCATCTGATATGATGTAATATTCATAAGGAACAAGATATACCTGATAAGGGGTCAAACTATCCAGAATCTAGAAATAACACAAATGCCTCAGAACAGATGAGTGGCTAAAGAAATGGTGCACGTGGGGCCGGGCGGTGGCACTGCAGGTAAGGTGCCTGCCTTACCGTGCTAGCCTTGGACGGACCACGGTTCGATTCCCCGGTTCCCATATGGTCCCCCGTGCCTGCCAGGAGCGACTTCTGAGCGCATAGCCAGGAGTAACCCCTGAGCGTCACTGGGTGTGGCCCAAAAACCAAAAAAAAAAAAAAAAAAAAAGAAATGGTGCACGTCTACAGAATGAAATACTATGCAGCTGTTTGTAAAAGAGAAGATATAAAATGTTGATTGTACATGCATAAATATGGAAAATATATTGAGCAAAATGAGGGAGAGGAAGCTGGATAGACATAAATAATAAAACTAATTTTTGAGTTACAAAAATGATAATGTGATATTAATATCTAGAGGCAATAGAGATGAGAGCCAGGAGGACTAGTCCATGGTAGGAATCCTGCTTCAAAGGTGTTTTCAATTAGGGCAGAGAAAAATTACTATGACAATGATAATTAAAAATGATCACTCTGGCCAAGAACTGGGTGCTAAAAAGAGATAAAGTTATAGGCATGATACCCTTTCAGTAACAATTTGGAAAATCACAGTGTTTTAAAAGAATTAAAAAAAACAGAAGAGAGAGAAAATGAGAGTAGAAAAATGTCTGCCACATAGGCAGATCTGAGAGAAAACATGGGAGAGGGCAAGAGAGGACATTGGTGGTGAAAAATATACATTGGTGATGGGATGGGTGTTGGACATTGTACGACTGAAACTCAATCATGAACAACTTTGTAACTGTGTATTTTACAGTAATTCAATTAAAATTTGAATTATGAAAACAATAAAGGAATTTTTTAAATTCAGAGAATAAAAAGAATGAAAAAGGTAAAAAATAAACACAAACATAAAGAAAATAGCCATTTATAAAAGGGTTTTGATGTTTATGTCAATTATTAATCTCTGTGCCAGTGATGATTTTTTTTCCTTTGGATTTTGGGCTATACCCGTGAGGCTCATTGGTTACTCCTGGTAATGCACTTAGAAATCACTCCTGGCTTGGAGGACCATATAGGACAACGGGATCAAACCATGGTCTGTCCTGAGTCAGCTGTGTCCAAGGCAAACACCCTACAGCTCCAGACCCCCAGTGATGATTCTTAATTGTATAATTAAAATATATCATGCTAGAGACTTATGAAAAACATAATAATTTAAATTGATACTAAAAATGACAACATTTTATTCTTTTCCTAACAATACTATAAAATCTGTACTTACAGGTTGCATTTTTTAAATGTGATAAAGACACTTAAAATACATTACAACGTAAATGAAAGTAAACATTATATTTTCTGATTTGACAAATTTTCGCAGCATTCTCATATTAGTTGGAGGAGAAAAGAAATATTTATGATTATATTCACTCTTATATGTCATTTTAGCTCTTCTGGCCTGTAAACAAGATCAGGAAAAAGAGAAAAGAGAATGATTAAAATTATAAAAAATAAAGCCATAAAAAAGTAACAATTTTAGCAGTACATATCTTACAAGATAATAAAGTTAGATGCAATAGTTTATTGAAATGATCACATGATAATTTAATATTATAATATCTTTTTAAACTTTTTTCTTTATTTAAACAACTTGATTACAAATATGATTTTGATTAGGTTTCAGTCATGTAAAGAACACCACCCTTCACCAGTGCAACATTCCCACCACCAATGTCCCAAATCTCCCTCCATCCCACCCCACCCCCATCTGTACTCTAGAGAGACTTTCCATTTCCCTCATTCATTCACATGATTATGGTAGTTCTCAGTGTAGTTATTTCTATAACTGCACTCACCACAATTTGTGGTGAGCTTCATGAAGTGAGCTGGAATTTCCAGTCCTCCTCTCATTGTCTCTGAGGATTGTTGCAAAAATGACTTATTTTTTTTTAAACCCATAGATGAGTGAGACTATTCTGCATCTCTCTCTCTCTCACTCTCCCTCTGACTTATTTCACTCAGCATGATAGACTCTATATACATCCATGTATAGGAAGATTTCATGACTTCATCTCTCCTGACGGCTGCATAATATTCCATTGTGTATATGTACCACAGTTTCTTTAGCCATTCGTCTGTTGAAGGGCATCTTGGTTGTTTCCAGAGCCTGGCTATTGTGAATAGTGCTGCAATAAATATAGGTGTGATGAAGGTTTTTTTTTATTATTTTATTCTTGTTTTCCTAGAGTATATCCCTAGGAGTGAAATTGCTGGGTCGAATGGGAGCTCAATATCCAGTTTTTGGAGGAATCTCCAAATTGCTTTCCATAGAGTTTGGACTAGATGGCAGTGGATAAGAGTTCCTTTCTCTCCACATCCCCTCCAGCACTGATGGTTCTCATTCATTGTGATGTGTGACAATCTCTATGGTGTGAGATGGTATTTCATCCTTGTTTTGATTTGCATCGCCCTGATGATCAGTGATGAGGAGCATTTTTTTCATGTGCCTTATGGCCATTTGTATTTCTTTTTTATCAAAGTCTGTTCATTTCTTCTCCCCATTTTTCAATGGGATTAGATGTTTTTTTCTTGTAAAGTTCTGTCAGTGCCCTGTATATTTTGGAGATTAGCCCATTTTCTGATGGGTATTGGATGAATAGTTTCTCCCACACTGTGGGTGGCTCTTGTATCCTGGGCACTATTTCTTTTGAGGTGCAGAAGCATCTCAGCTTAATGTATTCCCATCTGTTTATCTCTGCTTTCACTTGTTTTGGAAAGTGCAGTTAACCACTTGCAAAAAAGCAAACATAGAGCCCCAGTTAACATCATGTACGAAGGTAAAAACCAAATGGATTAAAGACCTTGATATCAGACCTAATACCATAAGGTATATAGAACAACATGTAGGTAAAACACTACATGACATTGAGACTTAAGGCATCTTCAAGGAGGAAACTGCACTGAGTTTTTCAGTTGAGCTACAGTGTTTTTCAGATCTGTTATTTCTGTTCAGAGTTTTCTGATTTCTGTCTTTGTGTTCTGTTAGGATCGATCTATGTTTTCTTTGAGTTCTACGAACATCTTCCATATTGCTATTCTAAACTCCTTATCCGAGAGGTTAATCAGATGGTTTGAATTTTTTAGGTCATCTGAGCTATTGTCTTCATTCTCTGTGCATGGTGTTTTTACTGCAAGGTTTCCCCGTTGTCATGCTTGTATTGTGATTTTTTTCTGCGTGTTGTGGTAGGGTTCATTGGTTAGAAAGAGTGTGCAGCCGAGAAGCAGAGCGGAGCAGCCATGCTCTTCTGGAGCCTCTGAAAGAGTGATTTTTCGGGGCGGGCGGTGGCGCTCAAGATAAGGTGCCTGCGCTAACCTAGGACGGACCTCTTTTCGATCCCCCGGTTCCCCATATGGTTCCCCGTGCCTGCCAGGAGCGACTTCTGAGCGAATAGCCAGGAGTAACCCCTGAGCGCCACCGGGTGTGACCCAAAAAACAAAACAAAACAAAACAAAACAAACAAAAAAAAACCTTGGTCCATCCCAAGCCAGCTTGTGCCGCCATTCAGGCCCACCATTTGAATCTTTTATAAGAAAGATAAGATAAAATAAATAACAATTTTGTAGAACAGGGGCCAACCTGTGGCACAGTGGTAGGGCATTTGCCTTGCATGCAGTTGCCCTAGGATAAATGATGGTTCCATCCCCCAGCATCCCATATTGTCCCCTAAGCCAGGAGTAACCTGAGCATCACAAGGTGAGGACTAAATCCAAAAACAAACAAACAAACAAACAAAAAACTTTGTAGAAGACAATATTTTTCAGATTAGTATAAACATATATAAGATTTTTGACAAAGCTACCATAATACTATTCAAATTAGACTTATAGATCTTTACAAATATAACAATAGAATATTACCTATAAACAGACACCATGTAGCTGAGCAATTTATGCATGGAAGAAGCTATAGTGCAAATCAAGGGAACAAATGGAAAACTTCATAACTCAGAAGAGAGATTGGGCTGTTTCTATCCTTGGCATCAAATATAGTCCTCTGAATTCCAAAAACAATGATTTTTGAGCAGACTCAGGAGTAAACCCTAAGGAACTCTAGGTGTGGTCCAAAGAAAAGAAATAAAAAGTGTAATTATTCACTTCAAATATATATAATTTTTTATAAAGCAGCAAAATACATTTTTAAATATTTTTCTCCTGAAAAAAAAAAAACACAAGTGTGACAACTTTCTAAAAGTGGGAAATAAACAATATTAATAGTGTAAAGTTATAAAAACAAGACTGAGAGAAGACATTGTGATAATTAAAATACACAAAAGTGTAGATATGGTAAACGACACATCAGTAATTAAATTCAATATACAAAGAAGCCACATAAACAATTCAGCAGATATACAAATGCTTTTCTATTTATTTATCCAGATAAATGAAAACTTAGAGAAAAGCAAAGTGAAATAATATTACACATACACCAGATAAACAAAAGCAAAAATGTTAGCAAATATGGGAAATAATTTGGGACAATTAGAAACTTAATTGAAAATTATTTATTTGGTCTCCAAAGCAAGATTCAGGAATATCTCTGGAGATTCTTGGCAAACCAAACTGACTGATCAATGCAAAAGTATAAGAATGTGATGTTACTTGGGCCCCATTGTGCTAGGAAGATCCAGTCTGCTTAAGTTATTGGGAGGCCTATAGTAATACCTATTAAAAAAAAAAACATTGTATTAAACCAGATATTCAAGGAATACTTAGTGGGCTCCTGTAAAAGAAATACTGCTTAGTAGTTCATTGTGTATAGGTGCCACAGCTTCTTTAGCCACTCATCTGTTTTCAGGTTGTTTCCCGAAGCTGTAGTACATATACACAATGGACTACTTTACAGCCATCAGAAAAAATGAAGTCATGAAATTTTCTTATACATGGATGGACATGGAAACTATTATGTTGAATGAAATAAGTCCAAAGAAGGGAGATAGACACATAATAGTCTCGCTCATCTGTGGGATTTAAAAAAATATATAAGATATTGTAATAATACCCAGAGACTATAGAAAAGAGGACTAGAAGCACTGACTCATAATGTGAAGCTTACCACAAAGACTTGTGAATTCAGTTAAAGAAATAACTTTACTAACAACTATCATGACAATGGTAATGAGTGAGAGAAATTGAATGTCTGTCTTGAATACAGGTTAGGGATGAGGGAGGAAGGAGATAGGGTCATTGTGGTGAGAAGGTTGCACTGGTAAAGAGGACTGGATTTTTTAGGGGGAGGTTAGGGGTTGAGGTCACACCCAGTGCTGCTCAAGGTTTACTCCTGGCTATGCACTCAGAAATTATTCCTGGCTTGGGGAACCATATGGGATTCCAGGGATCAAACCACAGTCCGTCCTAGGCTAGCACGGGAAAGGCAGAAGCTTTACTGCTTGCTCCACAGCTCTGGGAGTGTTCTTTTTTGATAAATGAAACCAAACTACAAACATATTTATAATCATGGTGCTTAAATAAAGATTTTATTAAAAAGGAAATGCTGACCATGAAAACTGCCTAAATTTTATAGGCAATGGTACTGAACACCTTCACATTAATAATATCCTTAAATGTTGAATGTCTTTTCCTACACATGGATGTACATGGAGTCTGTCATGCTGAGTGAAATAAGTCAGAGAGAGAGAAAAAAGCAGAGTGGTATCACTCATCTATGGGTTTTGGGAGAAATGAAAGACATTCTTGCAATAATAATAATTTTAGGACACAAGAGAGAGGAGAGCTGGAGGTTCCGAGTCACCTCATGGGACTCACCACAGAGAGTAATGACTTTAGTTAGAGAAGTGACTACATTTTGAACTGTCCTAGTAGAGAGAATGCATGAGGGAAGTGGAGAGCCTGTCTGGAGTGCAGGCTGGGGGTGGGTGGGGAGGAGGGAGATTTGGGACAATGGTGATGGGAACGTTGCACTGGTGATGGGTGGTGTTCTTTGCATGACTGAAACCCAAACACAGTTATGTATGTAATCAAGGTGTTAAAATAAAATATAAAAAAATGTTGAATGTCTAAACTGTACCATCTAAGGCAGAGAATGAATGGATGTTTCAGGGAACTAATACAATCTTCTGAGATTTAAAGGAAAAAATGAGACATTGGTGTCAATTCGAGCAAACCTAATTTATTGTTTATGGAAATATTATGAGATGAATAGCTTTATTCCTTACCTCTATTAAAAGCAATATAGAGATTTCTCTAAAAACAAGTAGAGATGTCATAAGATATAGTTTTCCTTACTACTTTAAGGACAGAAGATAGAATATCTTTGGAGTAGAAACTGGTCATGTAACATCTCTATATTTGCTTTTATATATATTTATATTTTTTTAAATTTAAGTACCATGATCACAAACATGATTATAGTTGGGTTACAGTCACAAACAGAACATTCCCCTTCACCAGTGTAACATTCCCCACTCCCAATGCCCCCTCCCCCTTTCCCAACTCCTGCTTGTATTCAGACAGGCATTTGTTTTTAAGTTCAGTAAATTATTTTTTTCTTAAAGAATAAGGGTTTGCTGAGTTGTCTGGGTATTGAGAGCACTCTTCAGAGTAAGTCAATGCCAGAGCAGTGGTAGGTCTTCCCTGGTAGAGGTTGGCATCCTGGTAATGTGATAGACAATTGTGTTTGTTTCCATAGATGGTATCCATTGTTGAGGGATGTATGGGCAATACCCATTGTTATGAGGCCTAAGCCAAATCATTATGCCAATGTTCAGGGTATAAGGTCCAACTGCATTACCAAATTTGTGTTCTCATCTCTATTAGATAAGAACTTGTTTGCGGGGGGCGGGGCGGTGGCGCTGGAGGTAAGGTGCCTGCCTTGCCTGCGCTAACCTAGGACGGACTGCGGTTAGATCCTCCGGTTCCCCATATGGTCCTCCGTGCTGCCAGGAGCGACTTCTGAGCGAATAGCCAGGAGTAACCCCTGAGCGTCACCGGGTGTGACCCAAAAACCAAAAAAAAAAAAAAAAACTTGTTTGCATATGTATTATTTTCCCATTTTAATGAGCCTATGCAAAAGAAAAATAATGCCACAAGATATTATTTGTGCATTTGGGGGCCGATGAATAAAGTCCAACATTCCCCATAACTTGGTTCAAACATGAATTCTACACAGAGATACGCTTCTACTAGTATTGTTTATAAAAAAGATCACAAAGGGGGGAAAGCAAACAAAAAAATCAAATAAAAAAACCAGTGGGCAAAATTGTCACTTTGTAAGAGGATATTTGAAAAGAGTTATAGATGATAAGGGAATACATTTGAGATATACAAAGGAGATACACTTCTCGCTTTTATGTTTTAGAAATAGTTGATGGGGCCTGGGAGATAGCATGGAGGTAAGGCGTTTGCCTTTCATGCAAAAGGTCATCGGTTCGAATCCCGGTGCCCCATATGGTCCCCTGTGCCTGCCAGGAGCAATTTCTGAGCATGGAGCCAGGGGTAACCCCTGAGCACTGCCGGGTGTGACACCCCCCCCCAAAAAAAAAGAGAAAGAAATAGTGGAGAGGGAGGGTGTTGTTTCTGAGACACTACTTTGGTCTGTGATTTGGCCAAGTGAAGAGGGCATAAAACGATATCATCCCTGTGTTGCCTGCTGAAGC
>PVKC010000003.1:0-20266 GCA_004027635.1 Crocidura indochinensis
AAAATCTTTCAATATGTTCTTACCTATAAAAATATTTTGGTATATAGCCAGGAAGTAAGCAGGGATATAAAAAAAGGATGGAGGGACATCTATGTATATATGATGCTGAATATAGATATTGTCATATATGCTATATATTAGAGATATGTATAAATGAATATATATGATAGAGATGTGACATTGTGTGCTATTATGTTCGTGTTGAACTAGCAACTTTGAGACCCAAGGAGAGCTATAATAATTCTAGTTTGTCACCAGGAAGGAAGAACAAAATTTGCAAATTAATCGTGAAGGTAAGCTCATAGATAATACATATGTGGAAGATTATAATTTTTTGTTTAACTTTAAAAATCAAATAATTGGAAGAAGCCCACAAATATTATGCAGGGGTCTCAAACTCAGGGATGTGGGCCGTTTGCGGCCCTCCATACAACATTTTGTGGTCCTGCCCTAGAGGAATATTTTTTGTTTTGTTTTGTTTTAGTTCTTTGGGTCACACCCCTCAATGTTCAAGGCTTATTACTGACTTTGCATTCAAGGATCACCCCGACTTTTCCTGCTGAGGCCCCCAGGTAAATTGAGTTTGAGACCCCTGCGGGTACTTTGCCTTAATACACCAATTAAAATTTAATCTAAAGACTGGAGAAATAATGCAGTGAGTAAGGTGACTCACTTAGAGTTGGCCTGAATTCAATAATAGTACCACATATCGTCCCTTAAGTCCTGCCAAGAGTGATTCCTGAGTATAGTGTCAGGAAAAAATACTACACAGAGCTGTATGAGGTCCATGATTGAAAATGAATAAATAAATAAATAAAAGTTAAAAAAGAACCTGGCTCAAGACATCTTTGCAGAAACCTCAGAGTATTTGAACAAATGACTCGGCACAATATGGACCTATCATGAAGTTACACAAAATCACTCATTATATGTCTATAGTATCAGAAATACGGCATTAGAAATTACATTATTGCTTGACAGATCTGTTTTACTTCTAGAAAAACCTAATTAAGTGTTATTCCAAACAGAAGACAAATTCATGTTTAAAATAATAGTTAAAACGTTGTAAAGACTTTTGTCACATTTTAAGCACCATAAAGGTGATTAATCTGATCAAGTTTTCTATATCCTCCTCCTTCAGTTTTAGGTAATATAAGTTTTAAAATTCAAATACTTTTCTAAGTTCTAGTGTACTCTCATAAATTGTTCATAATAACCCCTTATAATATTTGTATATTAATCTCTTTTCCTCCCAATATGATTTATTTTGTTTCTTTTCTTTTATTTATTCTTTTTGTTTCTGGCTTTCAGTGTTTTTATTTTATTTTTATAATATATTTATTTAAACATCTTGATTACAGATATGATTGTTATTAGGTTTCAGTCATGTAAAGAACACCCCCCTTCACCAGTGCAACATTCTGACCACCAATGTCCCAAATCTCCCTCCAACACATCCCACCCCCACCTGTATTCTAGACAGACTTCCCAGTTCCCTCATTCATTCATATGACTACGGTAGTTCTCATTGTAGTTATTTCTATAACTGCATTCACCACTCTTAGTGGTGAGCTTCATGAAGTGAGCTGGAAGTTCCAGTCCTCCTCTCTTTGTCTCTGAGGATGTTTGCAAAATGACTTTTATTTTTCTTAAAACCCATATATGAGTGAGACTATTCTGCATCTCCCTCTGACTTATTTCACTGAGCATGATAGATTCCATGTACATCCATGTATAGGAAAATTTCATGACTCCATCTCTCCTGATGGCTGCATAATATTCTTTTTTTTAAATTTTTATTGTGACTAAAGTGCATTACAAATCTTTCACTGCATCATTTATGGTACACAGTGACAATGAATGAGGGGCATTCCCACCACCAGTGTTGTACTCCCTCCACCCCTATTCCCAGCATGTATCTCATATCTCCCTTCATTACCCCCAAAATGCTAATGCAACTGGTTTCCACTTTACAGTTTGTTGTAGATTGAGCATCCATTCCACCATCATTGGAGATAAAAAGGATAAGAAAAAAGGGAGAAAAAAATTGGTAACAACTACCAAAAAAAGAAAGAGAGAAAAAAAGAATGAAAGAAAGATAAATGGAAGAAAAATGAAAAAATATGCACCTGGCAAATAAAAATAAAAATAAATCACCAAATAATAACCACAAGAGTGAAAAAGAAAGAGAAAAGTGGAAGGAGAAAGAGAAGGAAAATAAAGTAAAAAACTAACAAATCAAAACAAAACAAGAAAAAGTAGGGGTGCTGGAATGGCAGGGTTTGGATTTCCCCCCACATTTTTTTTTGTTTTTGCATAGGCACTGTAAGCATTGGGGAAGAAAGAGAATTCCCATGACCTAAGAGATTGAGGATTTCTTCATCCTTGAAGACTACCATCATGGGATCAACCCCTGGCTCCATATATACTTATTACCCCATCCCCCATTTTTTTTTTTTTTGTGGTGCCAGGAAACTTTCCGTTGTGTGTGAGAAAATTAAGCCACAGTAGCTAGTGATCTTGGTATTTGCGCAGATCATAGGTCAAGGTCTAGGATAGAGTCTTTACGGTTCTAGAGGTTCCTATCCATCATTGTTGTTGTGTTCAGTCACCTGTAACACTTGCTCCCTGTTTTCGTTCAGTCCCTAAGCCAAATCCTAGGATATTATGGATCCAAAGGTTCTGCTCAGTCTCTGTTGTCCAAGTTGGGCCTCTGCAATAAAGACATCTTGTTATTGTTGTTGTTGTTGTTGTTGTTGTTGTTGTTGGAGTCCTGGGCTACAGCTTAGCGTAGGGTTTTCCTTACTGGTTCCAAGATAGGTTCTGTTCAGTCATGGTTGTCAAAGTCAGTTTTCTGTTGTTGGTGCTCTTATTTTTCACAGTTCAAAGGATGATACCTCTTCTGATTTCCATTTAGTGTTAGGTGATGAGATAGGACAACCTGGTCTTAGGTCAAGTTGTCCTTTCCTCATTGTTATATCAAAACTGACATAAGTTGGTGCCAGAGTAGTGTTATAAATCTCCCAATGGTGTTTAATTCCTTGTAGTGTTGCCCTGAGCTGTATCAGTTCTATGTCTGGGATCTCGGGTTTGGGATTGCACTAACACTGTCCAATATTCTGGAGATTGCATTGTATAATATTCTTAATGAGTCTAACATCAGGTTTTTCAACCTAATTTATTTTTTTTAAAGTTCCTGGTTTTACTGATATTTTGTATTGTCTCCTTGATTAATATATCCTTTATTTCTTATTTTATTCATAATATTTTATTTCATCCTTTAACATTTGGATTTGATTACTATTGTTTTTCTAGATATCAAACAGTATAGTATATTATTTGCTTAATTTTTTATCATTTCCTGATATAAGTTGTATTACTATAAATGTCCCCATCTTCTGAAGTGCTCCATATAATGTTTTGATCATTTGTTTCTCTATTATCATTTTGTTTGGAGTACCTTTCAAATTTTCTCTTTGAGATTCTATTTAATTCAGCTCTTATATAGCAGTGTGCTCTTCAGTCTCTGAATGCTGGAGCTTTTTTCTTTTGTGACTATACATTCTAGCATTGTGATCTGGGAAGACACTTTATATATATATACATATATATGTATATATAAATATATATATATATACACATTGGTTTTGAGGTCACACCCTGCAGTGATCAGGGGTTACTCTTGGCTCTGAGCTAAGAAATCACACCTGTAGGAGGAGGGGACCATATGGAATGTGGGGCTTCGAACCACCATCCATCCTGGGTCAGAAGTGTGGAAGGAAAATACCCTATCACTGTGCTATTTCTCCAGCCCCAGACATTCTTTATTTGAAACTTTATGAAAATATGATGATCTAGCATGTTATTATGCTTGTCTGTGACCTTTTATATATAAATTAATCCCCAATCTTCCATTCATAATTTTTCATAAAATCTTTATATAAGCACTATGATTACAAATATGAATAGAGTTGGGCTTTAGTCATTAAAAGGACAACCCCCTTCACCAATGCAACATTCCACCACCGATACATCCTATCTCCCTCCTCCACACCCCTGCTTGTATTTAAGACAGGCATTCTATTTCTCTCACTCATTAACATAGTAATGGTAGTTTTAGTATAGTTATTTCTCTCACTTCACCCACCACTTTTTGTGGTGAGCTTCATATTGTGAGCCGGTCCTTCTGGCCCTCATCTCTATTGTCTGTAGGCATAACTGCAAAAAATATCTTTTATTATTTAAACCCATAATTCTGTGTGTGTATCACTCTCTGAGTTATTTCACTAAGAATAATAGTTTCCATGTACATCATGTATAGAAAAAATTCATGACTTCATCTATCCTGGTGACCACATAATATTCCGTTGTGTATATATACAACATTTTCTTTACCAATTCATCTCTTGAGTGTATCTAAGTTGTTTCCAGATTCTGGCTATTGTAAATGATGCTGCAATGAACATAGGTGTGAAGAATGTATTTTTTTATTGTGTTTTTGTATACCTAGCACATATCCCAAGGTGTGGTATAGCTGAATCATGTGGGAACTTAATTTTCAGGGTTTTTTTTTAGAGAATTCCTTATTTTCCATAAAGGCTGGACTAGATGGCATCCCCACCAGCACTGATAATTCTTGTTCACTGTGATGTGTGCTACTCTCTGTGGCATTATATGGTACCTCATTGTTGTTTGATTTGCATCTCCCTGATGATTAGATATGTGGAACATTTTTATGTGCCTTTTGACCATTTGTATTTATTCTTTGATTAAGTGTCTGTTCATTTTTTCTCCCCATTTCATGATGGGGCTATATGTTTTATTCTTGTTAAGTTCTGTCAGTATCTTGTTTACCTTCAATGTTAGCCACTTGTCTAATTGGTGTTGGGTGGATAGCTTCTCCCATTCTATGGGTGGCTTTTGTATCCTAGACACTATTTCCTTTCAGGTACAGAAGCTTCTCATCTTAATATAGTCCCATCTGTTTATATCTGTTTCCACTGTTTTGAGAGTGCTGTTTCCTTGTTTAAGATGCCTTTAGTATCAGTGTCTTATGTACATGATGGTCTATATACCTATAGTGCTATACCTATATACCTATGGTGCTATATACCTTAAGGTTTTGGGTTTAATATCAAGGTCTTTAATTCAATTGGATTTGACCTTTGTGCATGAAGTTAGATGGAAGTCTGAGTTCCTTCTTTTGCAAGTGGCTGACCAGTTGTCTCAATACCACTTGTTGAAGAGGCTTTCCTTGCTCCATTTTGCATTTATTGCCCCTTTATCAAAAATTAATTGATTTTATGCCTGAGGATCATTCTCTTAATACTCAAGTCTATTCCACTGATCTGAAAGACTGTCCTTATTAAAATACCATGCTGCTTTAATGTCTATGACTTTGTAGAACAATTTAAATATTGGGAAAGTGATGCCACCTATATTCCTTTCCCAAGGATTAATGCAGCTTTTGTGGGTGTTTATTGTTCCAAATGAATTTCAGTAGTATTTTATGCACTTCTTTGAAGAATGTCATAGGTATTCTTAGAAGGATTGCATTAATTTGTACAATGCTTTGGGAAGTATTACAATATCAATTATTTTAATCCTCCCAATTTGCGAGCAGGGTGTGTGCCTCCATTTCCTTGTGTTCTCTATTATTTCTTGAAGTAGGGTTTTGTAGTTTTCTTTGTATAGGTCCTTCATGTCTTTGGTTGACTCCAAGGTATTTGAGTTTCTGTGACACTAATGTGAATGTGATTGTTTTTTAATGACCTTTTCTTCTCTATCATTATTGGTATACAAGAAGGCCATTGATTTTTGCATGTTTATTTTGTAGCCTGCCACTTTGCTATAGAAATTCATTATTTCTAGAAACTTTCCATAGAGTATTCAGTGTTTCTAAATATAATAACATGTCATCTGCAAACAGTGAGAAATTGACTTCTTCCATTCTTATCTGAGTGCCCTTGATATCTTTTTCTTGTTTAATTGCTATGGCAAGAAACTCAAGCTCTATTTTGAATAGAGTGGGGAGAGAGCACAGTCTTTTCTTGTACCATATTTTAGAGATAGGCTTTTAGTTTATCTTCATTGAGAAAAATATTTTCCTTTGATTCCCATTTTGATGAGTTTTTATCAGAATTGGAGTTGGACCTTATTAAATACTTTCTCTGCATCTATTATTATGATCATATGGTTTTTATTTTTCTTTTTGTTGATATGGTGTATTATGTTGATTTATTTTCTTATGTTAAACCATCTTTGCATTCATGAAAATAAAATATGTTTGATTATAGTGTAAGACCTAATGAGCCATTAGTCCTATTTGCCAGAATTTGTAGAGGATCTTTGTATCTGTGTTCATCAGATATATTGGTCTTGTAGTTTTCAATTTTTGCAGCAACTCTGGTTTTAGTATAAGGATAATATTAGCTTCATAAAATTTATTTTGCAGTGTTCCTGATTCTTCAATTTCATGAAAGATCTTGAAAAGGATTGGTAGAGTAGTTATTCTAGAAAGGTTAGAAAGAATTCATTAGTGAATCTATCTGTCCTGGGTTTTTGTTTTTGGAGAGACTTTTGATTACCATTTTAATTTCCTCCGTAGTTATAGGTCTGTTTAGATGTTAGATCATACTTATTTAACCATGGAAGATGAAATGAGTCCAAAATTTATCCATTTCTTTCAAGTTCTTATGTTTCATGGCATAGGGTTTCTCATAGTAGTCTCTGATTACTCTTTGAATCTCTACAGTATCTATAGTGATCTCCCCCTTTTCATTTCTAATCTGTTTTAATAAATTTCTCTCTGTGTGTTTCTTTGTGTTTTTCCTAGTGGTTTCTCAATCTTGTTTATTTTTTCAAAGAACCAACTTTTGATTTTATTGATATTTTGAATTGCTGTTTGGATTTCCACTTCATTGTTTTCTCTCTAAGCTTAGTTATTTTTTTCTGCCTACCTATTTTTGGTTCCTTTTATTGAATATTTTCTAATTGTATAAGCTGTGTCATAAGTTTTTTACAAGTCCCCTTCTTCCTTCCTTAAGTATGTTTGCAAAGCTATAAATTTTCCTCTTAGAACTGTTATTGCTGTGTCCCATAAATTCTTGTAATTTGTGTCTTCATTGTCATTTGTTTCCAGCAATGTTTAAATTTTTTCTTTGATTTTATCTTTGACTCACTGATTGTTCAGTAGTGAGTTGTTTAATTTTCAGGTGTTAATTTTTTCCTTCTGTGTATCTTTGTACTTCACTTATAATTTCAGTGCCTCATGATCTAAGAAGGTAATCTGTACAATTTCTATTTTCTTGACTTTATGAAGATATATTTTATGGCCCATCATGTGGTCTATCCTAGGGAATGACCCATGTATATTGGAGAAAATATATACCCAAATTTCTGGGAATAATGTGCCCAATATATATTTACTAGTCTACTTTTTTTTTCATTTTTCTTTTCAGAGCTATTATACGCTTGTTGGGTTCTAACTTGATTGCTGTATCCAGGGGTGACAGGCCACTGTTGAGGTCTCCCGATAGTATTGTATTGCTTTTGATGTCTCTTTTCAGATTTGTCAACTATTGTATTAAATATTTTGCTGGTCCCTTATTGGTTGCAAATATGTTTAGTATTGTGAATTCTTAATCTTGTATATAATCTTTCATTAGTAAGGAGGCTCCATCTTTGTCTCTTTTAATTTTTCTAAGTCTAAAGTTTGTGTCATCTGATATTAATATGGCCACTTCAGTTTTTTTTTGGGGGGGTCCACACCCAGTGACGCTCAGGGGTTACTCCTGGTTATGCCCTCAGAAGTCACTCCTGGCTTGGGGGACCATATGAGAAACCGGGGGATCGAACCGCGGTCCATCCTTGGCTAGTGCAGGCAAGGCTGGCACCTTACCTCCAGCACCACCACCCGGCCCCGCCACTTCAGTTTTTTAAGGGAGTTGTTTGCTTGGATGATTTTCCTCCAGCCTTTGATTTTGAGAATATGCTTGTTCTGATTATTCAGATGTGTTTCTTGTTGACAGAAAAAAATTTAATCAACTTTGTGTTCCATTTTGCTACCCTGTGTCTCTGAACTAGTGTATTTAGTTGATTTATATTGAGAGAGATAATTGTCATGGGATTTAGTGTAATCTTTGTGTAGAAATTTGGTGTGTCTGATGATCTGTCTTGTCTTAAATTAGACCTTTCAGTTTTTCTTTTAAGGTTAGTTTTGAAGCTGTAAAGTTTCTGAGTATTTTTCCATGAAGTATGTATACTTCTTCAAGCCTGAATGTGAACCTAGCTGGGTGCAATATTCTAAAAAGAATTCATTTTATTGAGTTTTGTCACTAAATTCCCCCACCGCCTTCAGGCCTTGAAGATTTCTTGAGATGGTTCTTCTGTAAATCTTAAGGATGCTCCCTTGAATGTAATTTTCTTTTTTAATCTTGCTGCTTTCAGTGTTCTGTTCCAATCTGTGTTATTCATCACTGTGATTAGGATATGTCTTCGGATGCTTTTTTTTTCTGGTCTCTTTTAGCTGGTAATCTTTGGGCATGTAGGATTTGGTTGCATGCTGTCTTTAGCTCTGAATGTTTCTTTGCATTGATGTTCTTGACTGCTGATTCTTCCTGGGCATTTTCTTCCTGGGTCTCTGGGACTCCAATTATTCTTATGCTGGCTCTGTTGAATTTTCCTTTCCCCTTTTCTTTTCTTTTCTTCTTTTCTCTCCTTTTTTATGGTTCCAGTTGTGTTGAATTTAAAAAAGACTTCTATTTTCATCTGTTCACATTCTTTGAGTATTTTTTTCCATTGTCTCACCATTTGCTTTGGTTTCTTTTCCAATCTCTTCTGCTATATAAAGTTGTTATGCATCTCATTTTCCAGTTCACTGATTCCCTCCTCAGCTTCTGTTACTTGGCTAGAGAGGTTTTTCATTGAGATTTTCATTTCATCTACCAAGTTTTTCAGTCCTGTTATTTCAATTTCGAGTTTTCTTATTACTATCTTTGTGGTCTGTTCCATTGAGATTTTCATTTCATCTACTAATTTTTTTCAGTCCTGTTATTTCAATTTGGAGTTTTCTTATTTCTATCTTTGTGGTCTGTTCAGTCCAGTCTATGCTTTCTTTGAATTTTATGAACATACTCCATATTCTTCTCTATAAACTCCTTATTTGTGAGTCTAGCTAGGTTTTTGGCACTTTTCTGGTCACATAGCTGCCATCTTCATTCTCTATGCATGGTGTTGACCTGTATTGTTTCTTCTTTGTCAAGCTTGTAGTGTGTGTTTTTTTCTATGTCTTATGATGGGGTTCATTTGCTAGAAAATGCATGCAGTCACAAAGCAGAGCAACTTTTTTCCTCTGGCTCCACCCTTTGTGCACTATACAGTTCAGCTCTGACGTAGTATCCCGAGGGAAAAATGGGCTGGGAGGATCAAGATTCAGGGCACAGGAGAGCAGAGAAGGTAGTTCAAAACATCTGTCTTCTGCATTTCAAAGCACACAGTAGTAGTCAGTAGCGCCCTTTGTGGGTAGCACAGCTCACCTCTAAATATGTGCCTCCAGGGAACAATGGGTGGAAGGATCAATGTCTAGAGCTCATGAGAGTAGAGAAATTTATCCGGAATATCTGTTTTGTCTTGTTTCAGAGCACTCAGCAGCAGTTCCCATTTGTAATTTTTAATTATTGTTTCCTTACTCTATTCTCTCATATTGCTTTTTCTTTTTCTTTTTTTTTTATTTTTTTTTGTGGTTTTTTTGGGTCACACCCGGCGGTGCTCGGGGTTACTCCTGGCTCCATGCTCAGAAATTGCTCCTGGCAGGCACAGGGGACCATATGGGGCACTGGGATTCGAACCGATGACCTTTTGCATGAAAGGCAAATGCCTTACCTCCATGCTATCTCCTGGGCCCCCATACTGCTTTTTCTAATGATGAAAGTTGGATGTTAAAGCTTTTCATTATTATCTTATTTTATTAATTAATTAATTTGTTTATTTATTTATTTTTGGTTTTTGGGTCACACCCGGCAGTGCTCAGGGGTTCCTCCTGGCTCCATGCTCAGAAATTGCTCCTGGCAGGCACGGGGGACCATATGGGGCACCGGGATTCGAACCGATGTCCTTTTGCATGAAAGGCAAATGCCTTACCTCCATGCTATCTCCCGGGCCCCCATATTGCTTTTTCTAATGATGAAAGTTGGATGCTAAAGCTTTTCATTATTATCTTATTTTCATTGATATTATCTTTTAGGTATTATAGCAGATATATTAACTTGCTACAACTTCAATTGGTTTATAGTCTTAAGCATTATGTTTTATATTGATCACTTACCAGTATAAAACATGCATCCTTATCTCATTACTAGAGTTTTATTTGTTATAACACAAATATGTTTGTACTTTCTTTTTTGTTTGTTGTTAGCTTGTATGATTGTTTGTATAGCTTCACTCCAAGTCTATGTTTAGCTCTCAAATTCAAGTCAATTTCTAGTATAAAGGGTAGAATTTTGTTTCTTTATTCATTTTTCTGCCTTTTGATCTATTGTCTGTTTTTAGACAGGAGACTTTAGTTCATTGAATCTTACTTTCTTATGGTGTTGATTTTTAAGTGATAATTCTGAACATCTACTGTACAGTAGATTCATGCTGGAGGATAGGGGGTGTGTACAGGGCTTACAGAAAGTACACAAGGAAGCTGAATCACAAGGAGTCTGAGGGTAGTATTCCTGCCTTTAAAAATTGTTTACAGCAGTCAGAGAAAGTATGGTGAGTAAGGTGCTTTCTGTGTAATACCTTATGGTTCTAGTAATATTTTTCTAGTAATACCTTATGGTTCCCTGAGCCTTCCAGTAGTGATTCCTGACTGAAGATCTGAGAATAAGCCCTATGCAACACCTGGGTGAACCCTCCAAATAATAAGAAAACATGATAAATTGGGGCCAAGGATACAACTCAAAAGGGTTACGGAACATGGTTTATAAGCAGTCAGCTCCATTTTTAAAAACTCAGCACTGCAGTTCACTCCATTAATGGATGGGTGTACCTTGGCGGTTAGCAACACTGTTGAACCCAAAATGCTCTGTATCATTATACCTAAGAACTGAATTCTGACCTGAATAAGCAGTAGGGTTTGCAAGCAGCCATCTAAGTAGGGGCTAAGTGATTTTCAAAAATTATAGTCATTAAAAATTGATATACCAAGGTAAATTTCCATGAAGAAAATCTCAATAGTGTGTTAGATATTAAGAAATCAGACTGACCTAGAATGCTGATGATAGTTTCACTATCACAATTATTTTGATAAACTGCAATGGTTTTCCCATATTTTGCCTATTTCCCCCAATGATTAAACTTAAATTGCAGAGTAAAAATATCAAGTATATAGGAAGTTCCCAAAGTGGCATATGGGTAAATTATGTAAGTTGTAACTCAACAATACTAATTCCTAAACATCTGGATGAGGAGGTTTCACATATAACTCACAACAATTATTAGGTGAAAAGATAGCCACTTGGACTGAAACACATGGGTCCCATTTGAGAACCACATCTCACACTGCATGGTACCTTGAACATTGTTGGGAATGATCTTGGAACATAGTCCTATATGGCCCTTCATCCTGCCCCCAGATCCTTATAAATATATTATTTATTGTGTAAATAATTTTAAATATAACATATTAATTTGCAACAAAATAATAGAGGTAACTATAAATCCCTAAGCCAAAAAACAGTGTTATTTTTTTATTCTGAAATTTTACTAGGAACATGTCTTTCTCAAGAAAGGAATTTCATTCTGCCAGAGTTATGGTGGCAGTAGACAAAGCCAGAAGGAAACCCCAGAGACATGGAGTAACAAACATCTCAAACTGCATTAGTTCAACATCTATATCTTTACTGTTTCTGAGATGTATGACCAAGGATGATAGTACGTTTTATGCTAGGAATGACCTTTCTGGGAGAGTATGTATTTATCTAACCTAATATTTATCTGTTTATGAATGTTTCCATTAGCAGGGACTTCTTTAATTGATAGAATGTCATTTTTAAAAATACTAGATTTTCTTATTGATTATAATCATTAGAATAACATGCTTTCCTTATAAAGGTATTTTTCTGAGTCTGAGGATACTACAGTGGATAGGACATTTATTTTGTATGCAGCTGATCCAGGTTTGATCCCAGGCATCACATATGATTCCCTGAGCACTGCCAAGAGTGATTCTTGAGAACACAACCACAAATAACTCCTTGTCACCACCAAATGCGCCCACTCTCTTCCAAAGAAAGGTATTTTCCAAGTACTATTTATAATAGCAACATATAACATTTTTCAATTGGTTAAAATTCCAAATAAATTTAAGTAAAATGTAAATGTCTTAAGTTCTTTAAATCAAGACAAACCACAAAATGCCTTCGGTCCACACTGGAGTTCAATAGGATGACAAGGAAAAGGAAATGCTGAAGAGGAAGGCACCCCTTGTCTGTCATGCTGGACCTAAAGTGCAAATATAACAGAATGATTCACCTGACTTTCTATTACCCCGTGAAACTAAACATCATGATGGTAAAGGCCAAAGTGATGAAGGCAGCGTACCTGATCATCCCTGTAAGTGCAGGAGACTTGATATGTCCTAAACAGTCCTCAGTTGTCTGTAGACTGGAGGAATCATGAAAAAAACAAACAAACAAACAAAAAACCCCTCCAATTCCAGTCAATTGATATCAGTTTGATACAGTTGGCATCTTTATCTTGCGAACTATGTGCTTGACCTAGGTCAGTCTTTTTGTGGTTATAGAATTTGAAAGGCCTCCACTTCTCCAAAGAGCAGCCACGACATAGAGTGATTGCTTATCATTCCCTTAGCACCAGCCATGTGGAGACCACCATGAAGCTTCTGAAGATCAGGGTGCAATTGTGCTTGGCCCTCTATAAACAATTTGAATCTCTGGAACATGAAACAGTGACTGCCAGTACCTCTTTCCTGTAAAGGTTGTCTCTCGCCTAGAGAAGTGGCTAACTCTTTTTGAGAAGAATTACCTGAAGCTGTATTTCACAAAGGACTGTAGATGAGGGAGAGGCTGTGTGCTGCTAGACATGTACTTGGAACCTGAGACCCATGACAACAAAGTGGAGGAGCCCAAGGAATTTCCGCAGGTAAATATATGCCTGTGACTTTTTGGTGTCCCATGAGGATACTTTTTAATATAACCATCCTCCAGGAATCTCAATCATTGCAGACTGCCCTCACACCTCTCATCCCCAGAGCACTAACCAACCTTTTGCACTCTGCTTTCTGCTACATGTGGCTCATGATATTCTCTAAAGGTAGAGTTATTTTTCGCCTATTAAAGTGTCACCTGACTAGGAAATAATGAATCTGAGGAAAGAAAGCAATGCTTTATTCTGATATAAGAAAGATAGGAAAACTATAAATGTAATCATTTTTCTCAGAACAGCGGTATGTCTATGTTTGTAAGAGAGAAAGCGAGGTCGAAGGAGGAAATACTGGGAATTGCATCTTTTATTTATCAAAATATCGAACGCACAAAATCTAAATTTCATGACATATTTTCATCTCTTAATGACTTACTGCTGTACTGAGAAGAGTGAACACTTCAAAACCCCTCTGTGTACACAGCATGGTAGGGAGTATTGAAATCAAAATTCTTGAGAGACACGCTTTGTCTTTTTTGATAGTATAAAATAAATAAGTTTTATACACCATCACATGCCTATACCAATGGTAATTTTATTATATTTATTAAAGACATCATACTTTCCAATATTTTCCTTCTTTCCAAAAAGTAGACCTAACTCTTACTTTCATTTTATCTTCTTTTTCTTTTGATTAAACCACAGAATGACTTGGCCTGTCAGTCTCTTCCTGAAGCATCATATTTACTAATAATTTCACATAGGCATTGAGATCACCACTGAGTTATTAATACATATTCATGGAAATAGACTATAATGATCTTAATCTAAAATAAGATATTGGATCATGCCTTTTCAGGAAATTTCTCCTGATTATCTTTGCTCCATCTAGATGGAAGAAAAGCTGCATGCTCATTTTATTTTCAGCAATTTCCAAGTAAGTATCTATCTGCTGGGAAATGGAGGAAAAAAATTACATGTGAATTCTCCCTGAAGAAAATTGTACTGCTTAAACTGACTCCAATTCTAATAAAATGGAAGAATGTTACTCAAATCAAATTAAAGCAAATCTCTTTGTTATTATTTTAAAATATTTTCTAGCTTGAGATGTGACATATTAGATCTTCTGATATTTTTAATATTTCCCTTTCCTTCATTATTAACAAAATTTATAGCTACTGTATATATTTGTTATTTATGATTTCTTCTTTCCTTAGCTGCCCAATTAAAATTTAATTAATCTTGAAACCTTAAAGCCTATAAAATTTCTGTTTTAAGTTTCTTAGAGATACAGACAGGATGCATATGAATGGCTCTGAAACATTTCTTATGTCTCCCCTCCTAAAAGTTCAGCTGTAAAAATGATATTTTAGCTTTTACTGTATAATTCATGGAAGTATATTTAAAATAAGCAGCGATTAAATTGTTATTAAATTAAAATATTAAATCCATTATGATTATTATCAGTGGAAAAATGTTCATATTTGTTCTTTTAAAATATATATTAACTGTTCAGAAGAAAACATGCATATTCAAATTTATAAAAAACTATTGCATAATTTTTACAATGTTAAAAATAAGTATTTTGATTAATATTTTGCATTAAGTCCATTAAAATAAGGGATATACAATGAATTATAAGCAAAATCATAAATAATCTTTCTCTAAAACATGTTTCTTCTTTGCATCACTCTGTCATTAAGTATATTAACTTCCCTAATGTTTTCTTGATCAGTGTTCCCCAAAATATTACAAATGTACCTAAAATTCACTGAAATGACTATTTTTTGTTTTGCTTTTGCTTGTTTTAGTTTCTGTTTTTTTGTTTATTGTTTTGTTTTGTTTTGTTTTTTGGAAGGGGCACCTAGAGATGTTCAAAATTTTCTCCTGGCTCTTTGCTCAGTGATTGTTCCTAGTAGTCTCTAGGGACCATTTGTGATCCCTGAAGAAAACCCAGTGGTTGGCATACAAGACAACTACTCTATCCATCGTACAATTGCTCTGGCCATTGAAATGAGAACTTCTCTTTTGCTGCTTTTAACCTTTAATTTCATAAAATATTTGTATAACAAAGAACATTTACAACCTAAAGTATATTAAATTTTCATTGCTCCCCTAAATAATTACTATAAATTTAATGAATTAAAATATCCCAATGTAGTTTCTCAATAATTTTATAATCTGACATATCTGAAGGGGTATTCTGATCATAAAATCAAACATTTTTTAGGTAGGGTTTGTTTCTTCCTACATGCTCCAGCAAAGATTCAGTTCCTTTCTTCATTCCTTTTCCAGAAACAGCCATATTCTCTTTATACAATATTGCATAATTCCAATATTTATTCCTTTGGTTATAATATTTTATCCTTTCTATGACTTTGTACCTTAATTTTTGCAATATTTCTTGTGACTACATAGGACACATTCAAGTAATCTCTCTATATAAAATACCTAATCATATAAGCATATCTGCTATTTCCATGTAATATTCTAGAAATTATGATATAACTTTAAAAAGTCATTTTATAGCCTTCACCAAGAAATATATCTTTGCTTTTAAAAGGAAAATTATACAATATTAAATTCTTCTCTAGAATTCAAAAAAATCTTTATCTACTATTTGAAAACAGAAAGCTTTATTCTGCAAAAATTTAATATGAACTATGTACAAATCTCTAGTGTGTTACTTTTTGAGCACTTGGGTTACTCCTGGCTCAGGGATCAGAAATCACTCCTGGCAGGTTCAGGGGACCACATGGGATGCCAAGTATCAATGGGTCAATCCCAGGTTGGCAGCATGCAAAACAAATGCCCTACCACTGTGCTATCACTCCAGCCCCTCTAAGTTATTTTTTAAGCACCAACACAAACTATAAAAATGCTATTCATATCTTGAAAATAGATTGGTAATTTTATTATTATGCTTCTTTTTTCATTTTTTTCTTCAATAAGGTCTTATTCTTGAACACTCAAATAAGTAAAAATTAAACTGAAGACATTTCAATAAGCAAGGGCAGAAATGTCACCCTATGTTCAAAGTATGTACTGATTTTCAGCTTGAAACTCTCTTAACTAGCAGAGGAATTGAATAGTATAATTTAAAAGGAGCTTATACTCTATAGAATTCATACAACTGGAGGAAAAAATTCTTAATCTAGAATCCAAGGATTTTCTACCTTTATGGATTTTCTCTTCCTAGGCTTATCACTTCATTTGAATTTGGAGGAAATTAATCGTAGGGTTTTAAGAACTCAATATTTAAAATATGTAAAGTAAATGTTTATATAAAAATACTTTCTGGTAACTTGATTCCTGACAACTATTTAAATATTTTATTTGACTTTACTCTTCTTTCTCAGTGTCTGCATTGAATTCAGAAAATAAATACAGTTAATATTAGAACATAATATCATGTACTATACTGACATCTATATTTTGCTTTTTTTTTTTTACTTTTTTTTTGGGGGTCACACCCGGCAGCGCTCAGGGGTTACTCCTGGCTCCATGCTCAGAAATTGCTCCTGGCAGGCACGGGGGACCATATGGGGCACCGGGATTCGAACCGATGTCCTTTTGCATGAAAGGCAAATGCCTTACCTCCATGCTATCTCCCGGGCCCCTATATTTTGAATATTAATAAAGTGTTAGAATCTGATCAGGTGTATAACTTAATCTACTAGAGAAGACTTTTTTTTTTTTTTGGTTTTTCAGTCACACCCTGCAGCACTCAGGGGCTACTCCTGGCTCTATGCTCAGAAATTTATGCTCTGGGACCATATGGGATGCCGGGATTCAAACCACCATCGTTCTGCATGCAAGGCAAACACCTTACCTCTGTGCTATCTCTCCGGCCCCAAGAAGACATTTTTTGACACATTCAAGTTGGTATAAAATAAATGACTTTTTCTCCAATTAAAAGATATTTAGTCTCATAAAGCATACATCTAAAAGTTAATAGATTAACAGATATATTTAGATTAAATTACATGTCCAACAACCTTCATATAATCATGCTTACTCAAATATCTTAAAATATTTCCCAGCTAAATAATAAATAACTATAACTATTATTTTCTTTTTTTTGTTCGGTTTTTGTTTTTTGTTTTGGGGCCACATCCTGTGACTCTCTGGGGTTATTCCTGGCTATGCGCTCAGAAATAGCTCCTGGCTTGGGGAACCATATGGGACGATGGGGGATTGAATCAAGGTCTGTCGTAGGTTAGCACCATTCAAGGCAGATGCCCTACCGCTTGCACCACAGCTCTGGTTCCAACTATTATTTTCTTTAAATTACAAAATAGTAAATATCCACTATCATGTAGATACTGTTTGGATACTTTTTTAGTAATTAAATAGGGAAAGAGGGGGTAAATACAGATTAAATCCTTATCTATTCAATGATGTTTGGGATGAATAATCTGGCATGTGAAAATTGACAGTTCCAGTCTCAATGACATGTTAATACTATCAAAACAGACTTACTGTATGTATTAATATCAGAGAGAATAATAATAAAGTTTTAGATGAGAGAAGTGGGGAGGAATTATAGACTTTCTGTTCAGACTGCTTTATTTCTCTGAACATAAATAAGTTCATGAACTAGATGTATGGAAATAGCATTGCAAATAATTCCAGATGAGAAAATAGAATAGCCAATAAGCTAGGACAATAGAAGAAACGTATTAGTCTCAAATAACCTGGGAGGTTTATTTTCCTCTTATAGATAAGACCATCACAACCACTTAAGAAGTATTTGCAAATTTACTTTCACAGATATATGACAGTAGAACAGATGTAGTCACAATTAACCACTATTTAAAAAGAAATTGAAAGAGTAACTATGATGTAAAGATAGGGAGTTATTCAATAAGTTCAGAGACTCTATTGTATGCATGACAATTAGGTTAAAAAGTTAATTATAAACTTGAGGATGAAAATTAACAAAAATTATATTGCTGCCTGTTTCCTCCTTACGTTTAGGTTCATCTTGTGGGATCTCATTTGCAAAAGGAAGCCTTTAAGTATATTCTAAAAATACATATGCATATGTACATACATTATATGTGTATATATGTATGTGTATGTATATGTATATACGTATACATATATGTATATATGTTTATACATATATGTGTATATATACAGATATATACACACATATAAATATACACCAGACTTCTCTCCTAGTGATTAAGCCAAAGACAAATGATGACCAGTATCTGATGCTATGAAGTTTCTTGTAGCACCATAATAGTGTTTATCTTAGACTTTCTTTTTTATTTTATATATGAATATCTAGAGATCTAGCATAGTAGAAACTTGAAAGGATGCTGATCAAAAATGTTCTATCAAAATGCAACTGCTCAAAAGCAAAAGATGCAGAAGGAAACATAAATTTGAGATAATTTGTTTTGTATATTAAACAAATACCAAGAAATAAAATCCAGCAATCATGGTTCTAGCAAAGGACATATATCCTTGGGATTGTGTAATGTCAGTCATTTCTTTTTTTTAATATATATTATATTTAAACACCTTGATTACATACATAATTGTGTTTGGGTTTCAATCATGTAAAGAACACCAACCATCACCAGTGCAACGTTCCCATCACCATTGTCCCAAATCTCCCTCCTCCCCACCCAACCCCCGCCTGCACTCTAGACAGACTCTCCACCTCCCTCATACATTCGCATTATTAGGACACTTCAAAATGTAGTCATTTCTCTAACTAAACTCATCACTCTTTGTGGTGAGTTTCATGAGGTGAGCTGGAACTTCCAGCTCTTTTCTCTTTTGTGTCTGAAAATTATTGTTATTTCAAGAAAGTCTTTCATTTTTCTTAAAACCCATAGATGAGTGATATCATTCTGTGTTTTTTTTCTCTCTCTCTGACTTATTTCACTCAGCAAGATAGATTCCATGTACATCCATGGGTAGGAAAATTTCATGACATCATCTCTTCTGACAGCTGCATAATATTCCATTGTGTATATGAACCACAGTTTCTTTAGCCATTCGTCTGTTGAAGGGCATCTAGATTGTTTCCAGAGTCTTGCTATGGTAAATAGTGCTGCAATGAATATAGGTGTAAGGAAGGGGTTTTTGTATTGTATTTTTGTGTTCCTAGGGTATATTCCTAGGAGTGGTATAGCTGGATCGTATGGGAACTCGATTTCCAGTTTCTGGAGGAATCTCCATATCGCTTTCCATAAAGATTGAACTACACGGCATTCCCACCAGCAGTGGATAAGAGTTCCTTTCTCTCCACATCCCTGCCAAAACTGTTTGTTCTCTTTCTTTGTGATGCGTGCCATTCTCTGGGGTGTGAGGTGGTACCACATAGTTGTTTTGATTTGCATCTCCCTGATGATTAGTGATGTGGAGCATTTTTCCATGTGTCTTTTGACCATTGGTATTTCTTCTTTGTCAAAGTGTCTGTCCATTTGTTCTCCCCATTTTTTGATGGGATTAGATGTTTTTTTTTCTTGTAAAGTTCTGTCAGCGTCTTGTATATTTTGGAAATTAGCCCCTTATCTGATGGGTATTGGGTGAATAGTTTCTCCCACTCAGTGGGAGGCTCTTGTATCCTGGGTGCTATTTCCTTTGAGGTGCAGAAGCTTCTCAGCTTAATAAATTCCCATCTGTTAATTTCTGCTTTCACCTGCTTGGAGAGTGCATTTTCCTCCTTGAATATGCTTGTAGTCTCAATGTCCTGGAGTGTTTTGCCTACGTGTTGTACTATGTATTTTATGGTTTCAGGTCTGATATCAAGGTCTTTCATCCATTTGGATTTCATCTTCATACATGATGTTAACTGGGGGTCTAAGTTCAATTTTTTGCAAGTGGCTAGCCAGTTGTGCCAACACCACTTGTTGAAGAGGCTTTCTTTGCTCCATTTAGGATTTCTAGCTCCTTTATCGAAAATTAGGTGACTGTATGTCTGGGGAACACTTTCTGAGTATTCAAGCCTATTCCACTGATCTGACGACCTGTCCTTATTCCAATACCATGCTGTTTTGATCAGTATTGCTTTGTAGTAAAGTTTGAAGTTGGGGAAAGTAATTCCTCCCATGTTCTTTTTCCCAATGATTGCTTCAGCTATTCTAGGGTGTTC